>CAIIXF020000001.1:33995415-34066365 GCA_903813345.2 Owenia fusiformis | reverse complement strand
GCAAATTTTTATTTGTTGTGGAAATTAAAAGAATCAGTTCTAGATATTAATCCATTAACTCTAACAAACGGATTAGTTATCAGTGAACAAAACTCATTTCATAGAAATTGAAAAAACTTAGGGATTAAGGTATTACTTATATTGCTCTGACATCAATACATGTATGTGGATGGTGAAAATCTGCATCATTTTGAAAGAATTGTTGGCCAAGGGGAGGGGATCGTTACTCGATAGGTACGGGCCTGTATAAAATGCGTAATGTACTTGTATTTAACTGAAAAAATGAGCAGTTCTGTGTCAAGACTATTTTTGTGGTTGGCAAAGTGAATACAGGAGGTTGTTTGTGTCTGTGTAAGAGGGGGTAAACTTAATGTGGCAGAGAAACAATGGAGTAAAATATGAGGAAACCCATTGATTAAAACTTAACTTTCCGTTGAGTCAATCAATTAAATCCAAATTTTAACACAATGTTAATCATAACATAAGGGGCATTATACAATCAAATAAATATGAAAGACTTAATTTTCAAATGGTTTTTTGTGGAACTTAGAACTGTTGGCTGTAGGAAATTAATCCATTGCCTCTAACAAACGGATTAGTTATCAGTGTTAATGAAGCTCATATTAAAGAAATGAAATAATTAGGGATTAACATTTTACTTATCATATTGCTCCGTATGTCAATATGTTATTTACATCAGTTTATTCTACCATGCACCAATTTGCTCAAAGCATAATCATTGCTTTGTCAGATGAAACATTAGGAATAAATGTAAAGTGTGCCCACTTCTTTATTTTCATTATCAAACAACTAAACATACCGAATCTCGCACCTTTTGAATATAAATTTGGAAATGGAAAACAAAGAAAGTTTTAATAAAAAGAAATGATCCAATTGTAGTAGAAACAAATCGTATCAACATCATGTACTAATCTGATGTTTATATCCCCCCTCCCGGGATATCCCCGGTTTATATCTCAGATATAATATGGATAACAGAAAACACACGAATTGTGAAATGTGAGAGAATACAAGTTCTTATTTTGTTTTAGCATGGCTTAACACCACTTGTATCGGTTAACCTAATGGACGTTTCCTTATTTATTATCAGTGATTTGTCAGAAAAATCGGAGCAAAACATACAATATATTACAGGCTTGTAATAAGTTTTAGCCCAGGGGATCAATTTTCAAATGTATCAAATTTGTAATGTATTGATATATATATGTATAGCAGTTTCGTGTCATCAATGTTTTGTGTTGTTTGTGAAGTGAATAAAGGTGTTTGTGTCTGTGTGAGAGAGGGCTTTAAAGTCTTGTTTGTTGTAAGCTTAATTTGACAGAGAAACTATTGATTTAAATTGTGAGGAAACCCAATGGAGTAAAAATGTGAGGAAAGCCATTGATTAAAAATTAACTTTCCATTGACTCAATCAATTAAATCCAAATTTTAACACAATGTTAATTATAACATAAGAGACATTATACGATCAAATAAATATGAAAAACTAAATTTGCAAATTATTTTTCGGTTGAAATTAGAACCATCGGCTGTAGAAATTAATCCATTAACTCTAACAAACAGATTATTTATCGGTGTGAACAAAACTCAAATCATAGAAATTGAATAATTAGGGATTAAAGTTTTACTTATTATATTGCTCTGGAATGTCAATACATGTATGTGAATGTTGAAAAACTATATGAATTTGAAAGAATCGTTGGCCACGGGGAGGGGGGTCCCCGGGGGGTCCTTACGTATGGTTCTGTACAAAATGCGTAATGTGTTTATTAATTATTGAGCAGTTCTGTGTCATGACTGTTTTTTGTTGGCAAAGTGAATACAGGTGGTTGTTTGTATCTGTGTAAGAGGGGGATTTAAGAGTTGTTTGCCAAAAACCTAATGTGACAGAGAAACAATGGAATAAAATTGTGAGGAAAACCAATTAATTAAAATTCAAAAATTAACTTTACAATGAATTAATTGATTGAATCAAAAATTTAACACAATGTTAATCATAACATGAGGGACATTATACAATCAAATATATATGTAAAAACTTATTCTGCAAATTATTTTTGTGGATTTTTTAAGAGCCATCAGCTGTAGAGATTAATCCATTAACCATAACAAACGGATTAATTATCAGTATGAATGAAACTCATTTCATAGGAATTGAATAATTAGGGATTAACGGCTCGAAAATAAACGCGTATAATCGGTTTTTGATTGCAGATGCCAACATATTATTTGCTCCTGACAAAAATATTATTGTATATTATATGGTATTATATGCTGTTCCCTTTAAATAATACACAAATAATATTATTAAATCAAAAATAATTCTTCAAAATACGTATTATATTTTTTTCCGCTATAATACAAAAAATAACTGCCTACTATACTGGAAAAAATATTCTCTATGATTCTCTCTTAATGCAACTTATTTTGCAGTATATTAAACATTTTATTCTATATTATTTTAACATTTTTACCAAGTGCTGGATGAACATTATTTCAGCTGATATTCCTCTTGAAACATGGTGGATCTTAAAAATCTATAAGTGGGACTCCCTTTATAGAAGCTTTGAATTGAATTTACACTTCTTAATGCTGAAATTGATAGTTTATACATACATTTTATGAAAATAGGTATGTCAAAGAAGGTCTTAAGCTAAATATTGACCTGATAGCTCAGAAAAAATAAAAATTTTCAAATTTTCTCTCTACAGTCCTTATTGCCCCTTTAACCTTAAAAATTTTCGACCTCAGTAGGCCTTTTGTAATTTAGTTGACTTAAAATTGAATCCAAAGACCAAATTTAAAAATCAACTTTTTTTACCTTTCGAATGTCACTGAAGGTCAACTTAAGGTCAAAGATAAAATCTGAGGTTAAATATGAACTCCTGAAAAGTGGTAGATGATTTTTTAAAAAAGGTTGGGTCAATTTGAAGCAAGTTAAAATTTGACCTTATAAAATTTGAAAGATTGACCTTTTTAAGTTTTTGAGCTCTTATATCTCAAAACTGGGACAAAATTTTAATTAATAGTCAATAACTAATATATGTAGAACCCTTTAATAGATAAATGAGTATGTCGACTTTCAATTAAAAATATTGATTTGTAGTCTCGAATTTGGAGAAACTTAGATAGACCTAATTTCATAATCTTGACCTTTGACCTTGAAATATTTTACTTTTTTAGACCTCAGTACGTCTTTTGTAATTAGGCAGACCTAAATTTGAATCCAAGGACTCAATTTGAAAAATCAACTTTTCTTACCTTTCGAAGGTCATTGAAGGTCAACTAAAGGTCAAATCTGAGGTCAGATTCGGACTCGTGGGAACTTGCAGATGATTTTTTTTATTGTCAAATTGAAGCAAGTTGAAAATGACCTTTTTTGACCGTTTTTTACGTCAAATATCTCAAAAACGGTAAAAATGTAATGCTGACATATAGTGAACAATTTGTAGGGAATACGTAAATGTAGTTTCAGTTTAATTCATTGCAAAAAATAATGAAGTATAAGGACAAAGTTGAGAAACTTGAAAAAACTTAGATTTGACCTAGTTTTTGACCTTTGACCCACTATGATAACATTGACCTTGAAAATGTTACTGTTTTAGACCTCAGTAGGTCGTTTATAATTAGGCTAACCCTAAAATTGAATCCAAAAACTCAATTTGAAAAATCAACTTTTCTGACCTTTCGAATGTCACTGAAGGTCAACTAAAGGTCAAATCTGAGTTAAATATTAACTCCTGAGAAGTTGTAGATGATTTTTTGAAAAAAGTTGGGTGAATTTGAAGCAAGTTAAAATTTGACCTTATAAACTTTGAAAATTGAACGTTTTTAGCTTTTGAGCCCTTATATCTCAAAACTGGGACAAAAGGACGATTCTCGGTTTGGAGAACGAAGCATTAACCTTGCTTCGGACAAATTTGATATTTTTTACATAATATAGATTTGAATGTCTTCTTTTGAATAGTCATAATTTAATTTGGGTAATATTTCTAGATTTTTTCGCAAAAAAATATTAGCGCAGTACACTGATGAACTTCTTTCCCCAAATCGAGACTTGTATTTTATTGAATCGGTCTAATTGAGCATTATCCCTGCTTCAGACCAATTTGTTATTTTTACATCTTGTAGATTTAAATCTCTTCTTTTGAATATTCATAGTTTAATTTGGGTAATATTTCTATATTTTTCATGAAAAAAATTATTAGCCCAGGAGACTGTTCTCCAAACCGAGAATCGTCCTTTTAATAAATAGTTGTGACGACCCAGGACCTCCCGCTCTCGAGTCAGACGCTCTACCCCTGAGCCATAAGGGCTAGCCACTACAGCTGAGACTGTAGTAGCGACTTGCTATCGAAGGTCATTACATAGTCAATGACTAATATGTGTAGAACCCTTAGAGGAATGTATATCTTGACTTTCAATAAAAAATATTGATTTGTAATCTCGATCTTGGAGAAACTTAGATCACTGTGGCTAGTCGGAATATGTGGATGCGATCATGTACATGTAATGTACATGTAATGTATCGTACGTGCTCGCGTACATTATATGGAATGGGGGGGGGGGGGGGTAACCGGACAACTCATCCCCTAGACAACTCATCTCTGGACAACTCATCCCCTAGACAACGCTACCCCTGGACAACTCATCCCCTATACAACTCATTCCCTGGACAATTCATCCCCTAGACAATAACCCCTGGACGACTCATCCTTTGGCATGTTTGAGTAATTTAATGTAATATTATTAATTCATATAATTCAAATCATTAACACTTTCCTCGATTTAATACCTCATTTTTGTTACATAAACAGAACTTCAAAAATGGTTAAGATATGCACTTCTAACTCTTTCCATTTACACAACAATAGTAAGGTATTAAAGCGACGATTCTGTTATCTTCTGACAGACAAGTGAACAAAGACTTTCTTGAGGGGAGATCTGGAAAATTGTTTAAAAAACTATGATATACCATGGTACTACTATGGTATTGTCAAGGAGATTATCAACCAATTAATCTGTAATTTGTTTTGTAAATATTTACCTTTAATTTTACTTTTAATATACAATTTCAATATTATGTTAACATTGATCGAAGAAGCTCCTTTGATGTCATAAGCTCCTTTGATGTCATTATATGTGTGTTGTTCATAGTTTAAATATTCTTTAATCCAGGGGGTACTGGTCAAATTTTTGTACAGGGTAGTGCCGCTGAGACTAATTTTTAAAAAACAAGACCCACTTCCGGCTCTTCCGGCGATTTTTTTTCAAAAACCCAGTTTAATGAGATTTTCAAAAATTAGACCCAGTTCTAGGGATTTTTTCATCAAAATGGGACCCACATCCACGGGGTACCATCGAATAATTTTGGCAACGTACCGGAGAACGACATTTTACTAAGAAATGGCAATAATTTAGCAAAATATATTTTTTAACTAGAGTTCTATTTTGATTTTGACAAAAGTAAGTATTCCATGCAATAACTATTTCATTCATGAGTTTGTAGGAATTCTGTTGGAACCCAGTTCTGATCAAGTACGAAGTTATTGAAATCGGCGCAGTCGGACTTTACTCCGAAAGATGGTTTTTCGATTATAACTTTTCACAACATTTAAGTATAGACTTTTGAAAAAAGTACAGAATAGTCCTTATACTTTTGAATAATTCTGTTATTTTTGATTCACACGACTCTGATTTGTTTAATTAAAAAAAAAGTTTTAAAAATATTACTTAGGAACGTAACCGGAGCTGGGAACGTAACCGGAGCAGATCAGTTGAATTATCTAATCAAAAAAAAATTAAAATATATGATTTAAAGCACATATACTAATTTAAAAACATACGGGATTGTTCGAATGCGTATTTATTACATTTTATTTAAAGAAAAAAATTTATCCATTGTGAAAAATTAAATTTGGTATTTACCATGCATAAGTGCACTTACCTTAGAAAGGCTATCAAACATAGAACAATCATTGTATGGGTATCATGTACAGGTCAACTTCCGGTAAAAATGACTTGCACGTAGGTGTAAAAGGCTCCTGATAAAACGGTAATTGTTCGAAATTGGAGAGGCAAATGTCATTTATCGAGGGTTACAGATACGTATAAGACTCTTACGGATATTTAATCACGTTAAAATCTACAAATAAGATGTCACAAGCAACAATAACGGACTTTATGAGCGGCTCAGATAAACCGATTTTTGCAAATGGCGGACAAGATGGAGGACCAGACGGTGATCAGCGACAGAAAAGCAAACGTAAACAGCGAGATGATAGTACGGGTGCCTTCAGTGAAACTGGTGAGGAGTTTACTACATGTCATGATACGATTCATGCCAAGGATACTACAGATGTAGATCCTAAGCTCCTAAACTGCATGGATATACTCATGAACAGACTTGAAGCAAAATTAGAAAACTCTATCGATAGAGCAGTCTCTAAAGCCATGTCTGCAGCCATGAAAGACACTAACAATCTCATCACTGACCTTAAAAAAGAAAACCAGGACTTAAAAGCTGATATCAAGAGACTAAACGAGCGTGTAGATGATCTGACAAAAAGTACTAACCACAACGCACAATACTCAAGGAAAAACACAATCCGAATCCTAGGTGTGCCTGAAATGCAAAATCCCGATGAAGCAAGTAAGGAAAATTGCCCAGCTAGTGTCGTGGATAGCCTGAAAGAAATCATTCCCATTGAAGAAAACGATATTGAGGTATCACACAGGCTAGGTCCCTATTCCCTTGCTACAAAGGATGCGAAACCCCGTGCGATCATAGTTAAATTTAAATTTCGACCTGTCAAAGACTGGGTTATGCAAAACAAACGCCTCCTAAAAGGATCCCGGCTTGTCATTTATGAAGATTTAAGTCCTATGAATAGGGATCTATTATACAAACTGAAACAGCATGAAGAGATCGAGAGGGCCTGGAGCTCGTATGGCAAGATCCATGCAATCCCCACTGGAAAAAAACGGCACACATTCGAGGTGACGGATGGCGACAATTTGGATGAAATCATCAATATGATACCCCCTGACCCAAGCAACAGAGATCCACGACCCGCCGGACCATCCAGAGGAGGAAGGGCGAATGTATGGGGAAACAGAAGCGGACGTGGAGGAGCTATCAGACCTACGCCAGGGACATCTCGTGGTGCACCACTGATACGGCCTTCAAGATTCTAGGAACTGGGTGATGACCCAATACTATGTAGGTGACTATTATTTGTACATTGTGCTTTCTCGGCAGTAAACAATCTTCGCTAACTACAACTTGAACTGTTCTAATAATTACCAAAGGACAGACTTTTCTGATCAACTAACGAGTTCAATATCTGGATCAGCCGAAAAATAAACTGACTTTAACTAAAATCCTCAAGTTATTCCTTGGAATAAAATGGTCTAGTGTTCCCAGGTTATTTACAATGATTTTCCAGGTAAAAATGTGTAAACTCCTCTTTTAGATGGATCAAATGTTACATTTATATGTCATATACAAAACAAATACGACTGTAGCAACTGGGGTATTTTGAATCACAACAAAACAGGAATCGTAAAACAGATTCTTTTGTGCAGTTTATTTCCACTCGGGCTGTACTGAAATACATTTGTTTTTGTTTACCATGCACATTGCGCATGCGCGCAAGTCAAAATGACCTGTACGGCACACGAACCTAAACATTTGTACAGTTAGTTGTTGTCTCACAAGATGAAGGTGACTATATACCCCAGGCGCCCCACAGTACTAAGGTATTTATGTATATTGTATATATAAACATTTATACATGGTAAATCGTTTCATGGCAAGCTCTATGTACTGTACATTACTATTTGAAGTTCTATACGAAATTATCGATCAGGAAACTGTCACTGAAACTACATGACTATTCTGGGCTTCTTATTTAGAATGACAAGTAACACAGCTGATCAGACCACAGGCTAGCCATGATACGCTTACATGTCGGTGCCAATGAATTTTCTCAACACATTTTACTAATGCCCTTTATATTCAAGACCAGTTGATGCATTGAGATCTTGTAGTGTGTTCGACAAATCAATGCTTCTATACTGTGTTTCTACGTTGTTGAATAGGGATAAAAACGTGATAAATGGTCACTGTACACTTCAGTTCCTCTCTTTAGAAACAGTTATATATCAATATGATGATATCAATATGATGATATCATAATGGTTTTAATTACACTTCGATAGTATTAAAATATAAGTGCAGAATTTATCTTTTTTCCACATTGGGATCTGAGAAGATATATACTTGGAACAAACCATACATTTATGTTACAGTGAAACTTATGTGCGGGTATATATCACTCTCAATGTAAACACTGTTTTGGCATAGATCCAAGGTCATGACCTTACATTGCGCCAATCAGTAGCGCTAATAGGTGCATTTCACTTTACTGAAACACTGCTCACCTGAAATGAGTTACTCTGTACATATTTTCAAAAGTTTTTGCCTTTGAACAGATAGAACATTGAGTTTGCCGTTTTCAGAGCCAAACACTTACAGTAAAAGTCAAGTACTATAACTGTACTTTTCTACATTTGTTTTATATCTTGACTTTAATCAATTTTAACTAAATATTTTAAAATAAAGGTTGTTTTGTGGAGAAACTCTTCAACTAATTGGTGTGAAACCCTTACTTTCTTAGCTACTTTATTACATATTCAATAAGCTACTATAAGGAATCAAGGGAACAGTATTTCATATAGCAAGTGTTCACCAGACATGACACATCAGATAATTTATCTGTAAATAGTACGGTTTCTTTTCTTATATTGCATCTATGAATTAATATTAAAATGGGCATTAGTGTCACTGCCTGGAGGATGAGTGTTGGAATGCACAACAGTAGAAAGTGTTTTATATCAGTTAATAACAGAAAAGTCAAAAATGACAGCAGTTGCATACTCGACTATTTTAACTCATTTTCTTGGATTCCATTGTACATTTGCCTTACATTGATATGTGGTTTTGAGCTCTACAGAGCAGATTCAAGCAGGCAAATCACTTTGAATTCTTGTAAGATTTTATTTGGATGCATTAGTACATTGTTAGTTGTCATCCATGGTTTAACTTTCATGGGCACAATTGTCTATATTCATAGCAATCACAAACATTTTGGTACATTTTACATAATGAAGATGTTTGCTAGTATAGTTTTATTGTTCATTCCATTCTGTGCTATTTTATGTTATATTCCTAATACTGTTCAAGCTATTCTTTTACTGAGTAATGATGTTCATCAGAATCCAGGACCTACAAATCATTTTAAGCTCACAAAGATTTTATTCTCAAATATAAACAGTATAAGTGCAAATGTAAATGCCAGATTTGAAGCACTTAAAGATAGAATACAGATCAATGGAAATGACATTATTGGACTTTGTGAGGTTGGAAATCTAACTGATTTGACAGTTTCTTCTGATTATTCTATAGATGGTCATTGTCATGTATACTCGAATAAAAATCGAGGCCTATTGATATATGTTAAAGATGATATCCCTTTTAAAATTAGAAATGACCTTATGAATGATCAGGGTGACTCCTTATGGATTGAATTGAGCATTAACCACAAGTCATATCTATATGCAATTTATTATAGGTCACCATCGCAAACTCAAAATGAGGCAAATGAATTCTGCACTAGGTTCTCAAACTCATGCAATATGGCACTTGACTCTAACCCAGAAGCAATTTTTATTAATGGAGATTTTAATGCAAGGAGTAAACAATGGTGGGCCTCAGACAATGAAAATCTCACAGGAAAAAAAATATTTGAACACATTGAAGAACTTAGACTTTTTCAGCTTATAGATGAACCTACGCGAATAACAAATACTAGTAGATCATGTATCGATCTTCTCATTTCAAATAGCCCTGATATTATAACAAATGCCTATGTCTCTCCTCCGATTGGAAACACTGACCATTGCTCAATAAACACGGAGTGTTTTCTTAAAACTCTTAAAAACCGTCCCTATTCAAGAAAAATTTGGAAATATGACCAAGCAGATATAAGTATAATTAACAATTCAGTTCGAGCAGCAGACTTTGATCATTTGATAGATAGTAGTAATGACTTAGATGACATAGTAAGCAATTTTTCTAGAGGGTTACTTGCAATTTTTACAGATCTTATTCCAAACTCTGACATTGAAATTAAACCTACGGATAAGCCATGGTTTACAAGCGATATCAAAACCTTGATAAATAAAAGAAATAAATTACATCGAAAGTACAGGAAAACACATGATGACAAATACTTTAAAAAATATACTGATCAATGTAATCTTGTTAATGATGCTATTCGTGAGGCCAAAGAGGCAATGGAATCAAGGTTGTACTATAAATTAAGTAATCAGAGATATGGAAGCAAAGGATACTGGTCAATTGTAAGTAGGCTTTTGGGAAAATGTAAAAATAGTAAAATACCACTTCTTTGTGATGCTAGAGGTAACAGTTACACTGATAGCCATGACAAAGCAAACTTGCTACTGTCTCATTTCATTGACAAATATCATATAAACTATCAAGAAGGAAATGAAACTTTTATTCCAAGAACTGATCAATCTTTTGACCTACTCTCTACTAATGATAGAGAGGTTTATAGCATTTTACTTGGGTTAGATACAAATAAAGCTACTGGCCCTGACATGTTAAGCAATAGAATGCTTAAAATGGCAGCACCATCACTTTCACCCATATTATCAAAATTATTAAACAAAATGTTCATTCTTAATAAATACCCCCATTCTTGGAAGATAGGCCACGTTGTAGCAATTCATAAAAGTAAAGACAAAACAGATGTAAAAAATTATAGACCTATCACTCTTCTGAGCTGTATATCTAAAGTTGCAGAACGCGTAATCTTCAAAAGACTTTTTGACCATCTCATTTTGAACAATTTATTTTATAACCTCCAAAGTGGATTTTTGCCAGGTCACAGCACCCAGGCACAGCTTTTAAGTATAATTGATGTCATAACTAATGAAATTGAAAATGGGGCCAATGTAAGGGGGATTTATCTTGACATTTCGGCCGCCTTTGATTCAATGCCCCATGGGCTACTATTAAAAAAACTGAAAATGTATGGTTTTGGTCATAACATCATAGAATTAATGAAATCTTACCTATCAAATAGACAAGTAAAAGTTGTATTGGATGGCCATGAGTCTGAACTATCTGAGATGAACCATATAAACGCAGGAGTACCTCAAGGCTCCATATTAGGCCCCCTCCTGTTCTTAATTTATATCAATGATCTACCTGATAACTTAAGTACCAAATGTTTTATATATGCAGACGACACGTCACTTTACCAATCCTTCACAGCTGAAACAGCAGCTGCTAAGAATAATGAATTACAAGAGGATCTAAATAAAATTCTCTTATGGTCAAATACATGGAAATTAAACTTCAAAGCTAGTAAAAGTAAAGATATGACTTTTTTTAATCCAAGAAAGCGCGAAATTTTGACCCCAGATCTTTCCCTTGGTAATGACAAGTTACCAAGAGTAAACAATCACAAGCACTTGGGGTTGATTTTGGACAAAAATCTCACTTTTGACTATCACATTACTGAACTTGTAGCAAGAATAGATAAACTCATAAATCCGTTAAAAGTCTTCAGTAAGAAAATAAGTGGAAAACACCTTGAAACAATTTTTAAGTCTTTTATTTTGCCACTCTTTGATTATTGTGATATTCTTTACGGATGTGCAAATTTGACAAAACTACAACTTTTAGACCGCCTTTACTATAAAGCTGCACTTATTTGTTCAGGTGCCATGCATGGAACATCAACCACAAAAGTGTTGAATACTTTAAATTGGCCCACACTCTCAAATAGACGTCAATATCATAGAGCTACCTTTATGTATAGAGCTCACAACAATTTGCTGCCTTCTTATGTTACTGAGATATTTGAACCACTAAAAAGAAATCAAACACATGTACTAAGACACCAACTTGACTATATTTTACCAGTTAAATCCAAATTTTATGAAAGATCTTGTATCTCAAAAACAATATCAGAATGGAATCTACTGCCATCTGATATAAAGAACTCATCTAGCTTAAGCATATTTAAATCAAGCCTTAAAAGAAATATTTTTAACGAAACTGTCATTAACTCATCAGAACTGTCCATCTCAAGAAACCAAGAAATTATATTTAACAGAGTACGATGTGATTTCATTTTCAAGGCTCACCTTTACTCGCATAACTTTACCAATGTAAATTCCCCTATCTGTTCATGTGGTATTAACAGTGAAACAACCAGCCATGTGATTTTTCGATGTAACTTGAGATTAACATTCTGGACTGAATTAGAAAACCAACTAAAAAATATGAATATACAATACTCCCGTAAATATAAGACACAACGTGATAAACTTTCTCTGATCCTCAATGGTGATAAAACATTAAGTAGAGCTGAGAATCTGATTGTTTTAAAGTGCAGTGCCATTTTCTTCGAGCGATGTGTAAATGTCTGAAATCCTCCACAAAACAACTTTTATCTTATTGTATCTCATTTATTTTAATCAAATATTATTGATTGAATACATTGTATATTGTAATTGTAGAACGTGGCTAATAATGCTAAAAGCACAGCCACTTACACTGTATTATTGTATGTATTCTTTGTACAAATGATTAATTTAATAATAAAAAAAAAAAAAAAAAAAAAAAAAAATCATTGTATGGAGAATGAAGTGATTAAATGTAGTAAGCAAATAATTCCATTTGATTTCACCCATTGTATTTGTTCAGCGAACTATTAGAACCCACTCTATTATACTATGTCAAGAAAATGGACTTAGTGATATGGAAGTACGATCCTTTAAAACCAAGGAATATCTGGACAAACACAAAAGGATTACCCCCGGAAAAGTTGTATTTGAATGTCCCCATTGTGGAAAAACATGGAAGAAAAGGGCAAACATGATCAATCACATTAAAAAAAATCACTGAACAATTTAGGAATTTATTAACTCATGAAAAAATAACTATTTTATGGCATCACTTTTGTATTAGGCCTATTTGCTTTTAATTAGCGATGCGACTGATGACTGCCTCTTCTTTGTTTGACAGAACTTTGTACTATACATGTATCTCCTTGTGTTACTTCCAAGCTTCCCACTGAAGCAATACCTATCAGTGAATTTTTTGATACTCTAAAATATAAGTGCAAAAAATATATCTTTAGAAAATTTATATGTTTTGCCATGCATTGATTTTCCTGTAAGTGAAGGGTAATAAATGCTCATTTTAACATTCATATGTGTTTGTAAATAATATATATGCTTTAAATCATATATTTTATTTTTTTTAATTATATAATTCAACTGATCTGCTCCGGTTACGTTCCCAGCTCCGGTTACGTTCCTAAGTAATATTTTTAAAACTTTTTTTTAAATTAAAAAAATCAGAGTCGTGTGAATCAGAAATAATAGAATTATTCAATAGTATAAGGACTATTCTGTACTTTTTCAAAAGTCTATACTTAAATGTTGTAAAAAGTTATAATCGAAAAACCATCTTTCGGAGTAAAGTCCGACTGCGCCGATTTCAATAACTTCGTACTTGATCAGAACTGGGTTCCAACAGAATTCCTACAAACTCATGAATGAAATAGCCATTGCATGGAATACTTACTTTTGTCAAAATCAAAGTAGAACTCTAGTTAAAAAATATATTGTGCTAAATCATTGCCATTTCTTAGTAAAATGTCGTTCTCCGGTACGTTGCCAAAATTATTCGATGGTACCCCGTGACATCTAGGGATTCTTTAGCGAAAAAGTGACCCACTTTAGCGGCACGTCCCCATATAGCCAATATATGGGAGTACCCCCCCCCCCTCCTAGGCTTTAATCCAAAGATATTTCACAGCAGTCACAGATGAAGTTACTGAAGTTCATGTTTCAAAATTATGCAGAGAGAAAACTTTATTTTTTTGTCATGAAATATTAAGTCATGTAATATAAGTACAAAATATGAAAGATTTAATGGCACCATTTGACCGTTTAACTTGTGACAATAAAGTGAAAAATAATATTAAGAATGGTTCAAGATGTATTTAATAAATATTTATTTTCCAAAAAAACTTTACAATTTGGCTTCATTTGATAGAGGATGAGTTGTCTAGGGGATGATTTGTCTTGGGGACGAGTTGTCTAGGGGATGAGATGTCCAGGTGATGAGTTGTCCAGGGGATGAGATGTCCAGGGGATGAGTTGTCTAGGGGATGAGTTGTCCAGGGATGAGTTGTCCAGGGATGAGTTGTCTAGGGGATGAGTTGTCCGTAAGCCGAATGGGGTCATACAAAATATGCAAAAATATAACAGCAAATCGAGGTGAGTGATTTCAGAGTCCCTGCTTAACATTGAGTCTTGAAATATTGCATCCATATTCAATGTGTATATAGTATGACAATATCGGAAAGTTTCAGCAACTACATTCTTGTAATAGAGAAGATATTTGAACAACATTTCGTAAACGTAAACATATATGTATAAAACGGATGCCAACATGTATCATTTGGATTCAGAACAGTAACAAATGGATGCTATTATAAACTATACTAAACTATACTCATATATACTTATCATGAAGATTTATTTACAGAAGAACAACTAGTCAGATTTCTTGTGTATTCATTGCTTGGATAAACATTCCTCATCCAGCGAAGCAATTGACCACACCATTTCAAGACGCCCTTATTAAGAATTAAGAATTGATAGACTAGATATAAATCTATCAACCAGAAAATGCTATTACAGAAGAAAAACCTATGGTTTCATCCCTCATACTGTGAACTTGAAAAATGACGATGAAAATATTGAAATCAGGTTCAACAATCAAGTAAATTCAAAGATCAAGTTCCAGACCCATTAACATCCCTTGACAATCACGATGAGCAATCAACAGATGGACCAGAAAGATTCCTTTAAACAAATGATTCAAATTCAAGAATACTAATATTGATTTACAATATTTCCGATTACCAATATAGCATTTTTTATTGTTTTTGGACACTGTGGATTATTTTACCTAATGGATTTTCATTTTCTGAACGTTTGGATTTTTAAAAACACGATGTTTTATTGCGGAATCTCTATCATAAAGGTTTTATGAAGTGATTTTGCTGGGTTGGACAAAGGGCAACCTTGGGGGAAAATTACATATGCAAATGAAGGTGACCATTATGCAAAAACGATTTTTTGAAAGCCTTTGACTCAATTGATCATACTATTTTGTTTCATAAACTTTCAAATTATGATTCTTCCTGATATCACACATGAGTTTATCGCCAGGCATCAAATATGGACCATATGCTACTGTAAAAGTTAATTTTTGTTGTATTATTGTTTCAACTCAAGATTATAAGCAACCATAGTTATTTCATCTTATTGTATCTGGTGAAAGCGTTTAAGAAATATATGTAAAACATTAAAAAATACACAAATTCAAAATAATTCAACTATAACCTAGTCAGTCTGATAATTGAATCCAATAATAACCTCCACTAATCCACATGATGCATCATAATTAAATTGCTTTTTCAAAACGGATATTTCATACCATAACCCAAAAAATATTATAAAACGTGTTGTATATGTATTTTACTTCACACAGACATATTTGGATACGTGAAATAATTATATTACTTGAATTTTTTATTCTCCGTTATAAACTAAACCTATGGCAAATTATACATACCTTCTCACAGCTGTGAGCGAGATGATAAAACTGGTCAAGGGAACTCGTTTGAGTTATCTAATTGCCGTAAGAAAATAACCGAATGTGTGTTTATAGGCTAGCTCTGGTTTGGTAAATCAATGAGGTATATCCACGGATGAGTAAATATAGATCATTTAAACTAAAGTGAAAAAAAATTCCATTGAAAAGTAAAGAGACGGGCACTTCCGATACATTACATGCATATGACTACATTCACATATGTCGATTAGCCACAGTGTAGATAGCACAGTTTGTGACTTAATTTCATGATCTTGACCTTTGACGTTGAAAAATTTTACTTTTTTTAGACCTCAGTAGGTCTTTTGTAATTAGGTTGACCTAAATTTGAATCCAAAGACTCAATTTAAATTTTCTTACCTTTCGAAGGTCATTGAAGGTCAACTAAAGGTCAAATCTGAGGTCAGATTCGGACTCCTGGGAATTTTGTAGATGATTTCTAAAAACAAATCTGGTCAGATTGAAGCAAGTTAAAAAATGACCTGTGTTGACCGTTTTTTTACGTCAAATGTCTCAAAAACGGTAAAAATTTAATGCTGACATATAGTGAACAATTTGTAGTGAATACTTAAATGTAGTTTCAGTTTAATTCATCGCAAGAAAAAAAAATAATGAAGTATAAGGACAAAGTTGAGAAACTTGAAAAAAATAGATTTGACCTAGATTTTGACCTTGACCTAGATAAAACAATATTTTCCCTCCTATTCCACCCCAGGTTTCTAGTAGGAGCATATAGTAAGTAGTTGAAAGCTAGTTGTAAGTAGGATAAAAATGCTTTGAAAGAATAATAAATAACTAGAGATCAAGATTGCAAGCAATCTTACGGAGGCCCGTAGGCGTTTTGGCCTTATATGGTCAACCAATGGTCAACAGATGGTTATTAAGTCAGTTTCTAAGTCAGCTAGTTACTAAGTAGTTATTGACTAACTAAGTAAGTTACTAAGTCAGTAACTAAGTATATTACTAAGTAAGTTATGAAGTTGGTTACCTGGTTTCTTCCAAGGCCAACCAAAGGTCAAAACTAAAGTCAGATTTGAACTCCTGATAACTTGAAGATGGTTTTTTAAAAAAGGTTTGGTCAATCTAGAGCAAGTTGAAATTTGACCTTAAAAGATTTCGAAATTTGAAAAAAAATATTGATTTGAAGTCACCAATTCTGAAAAACTTAGAAAACACAGTTTGTGATTTAGCTTGATGACCTTGACCTTTGACCTTGCAACTTTTACTTTTTAGACTTCGGTATGTCTTTTGTGACTAACTATACCTAAAGGATAGGTATCGATATGGAGAACTGAATTCAACAATGTTTTTCTTTTAAACCAATCATTGAAATCATTCTGTAAAAAACATCGTATTTTATGTAATGTTGACTGATTGACAACAATTTAATGCAAAAATTATTTAGAAATATTTTATATAACTGTTTTTGTTAACATTTTTGTTTTTTTAGTGCAATTGTTTTTGCTCCTTTCTACCAATTCTTGAGAATGAAATAAAATGTCTTTCCGAACCTTGTTGGAACAAAATAGCATATACAACATGTTTTTAGACCTCTCAGTATTCAAAGGAATTTTTGGTTCATTTTAAAACAGTATTCAAAAAATTAAAACAAAATCCCCCCAAAATAGGTAAAAATCAAGAAAAACCTTTTATTTCATTAACAAGATACTTTTTTAAAATCAACCAAAATTTCCTTTGTACAATTACAATATTGAGAGACCTAAACATGTTGTGTTTCTGTCGTTTTGTTCCAATGAGGTTCGGAAAGATGTTTCATTTCACTCTGGAAACATGATACCAAGAACAAAACAAGTGTTTGATGTGTTTTTTAAAACAATATAGATGAAAGAATGTATATCTATTTCAAATTATATTGTTACCATTCAAAAGATGGCCATTAAATTGACAATTTGTAAGATTTTCAGAAATTTTTGATGACTGGTTTAAGAGGAACGTGTGTTCGCCATATCGATTCCCATTCTTTAAATCCAGAAAATCGATTTGAAAAATCAACTTCTTGACCTTTCCGAGGTCACTGAAGGTCACCTAAAGGTCGAAGGTCAAAAGTAAGGTCAGATTTGGAATCCTGAGAACTTGTAGATGAGATTTTGGTCAACTTAGATCAAGTTGAAATTTGACCTTGAAAAATTTCGAAATTTGACCTTTTTCAGATTTTGAGCTCTAATATCTCTGGTGTAAAATTTTAATAGATAATCAATAGCTAATATGTGTAGAACCTTTAAAGGAATATATATCCTGACTTCCATTAAAAAATATTGATTTGTAGTCACCAATTCTGAGAAACTTAGAAAACACATTTCGTGCTTTATCTTGATGACCTTGATCTTTGACCTTGCAAATTTTACTTTTTTAGGCCTCAGTAGGTCTTTTGTGATTGAATATTTAAATTCAAATCCAGAAAATCGATTTAAAAAATGGGTCAATTTAGATCAAGTTGAAATTTGACCTTGAAAATTTTCGAAACTTGACCTTTTTCAGTTTTTGAGCTCTAATATCTCAAAACTGGTGCAAAATTTTGAATAAATAATCGATTGCAAATATGTGAAGAACCTTTAGAGGAATATATATCCAGACTTTCATTAAAAAATATTGATTTGTAGTCACCAATTTTGAGAAACTTAGAAAACACAGTTTGTGATTTAATTCAATAACCTTGACCTTTGACCTTGCAAATTTTAATTTTTTGGACCTCTTAATGTATTTTGTGATTAGATACACCTAAATTTGAATCCAAAAAATTGATTTGAAAAATCAACTTTTTGACCTTTCCGAGGTCACAGAAGGTCAACTAAAGGTCAAAGGTCAAAAGTAAGGTCAGATTTGGAATCCTGACAACTTGTAGACCTTTTTTACCTTTTTTTGACCTTCAATATCTCAAAATCTGGTCAAAATTTGTCTAAACGGCAAAGGGCTAACTAATACTAATATCTATCTGTATGCAAAAATTCAGCCAAAAATATTGAAGTGTAGTGTCAGGATTTGAGAAACTTGAAAAAGCTTAGATTTGACCTAGATTTGGAAATTTGAACAAGTTCAATTTCAGACTCCAGATGACAAATTTGTTTTTAGTTTATAGATAAATAAATAAATAGATCAAGTTAGATAGATATATAAATAAATGAATAAGTAGATAAATAAATAATAAGATGAATAAATTGATAAATATATCAATAAAAAATAAATAAATAGATATATATAGAGAAAAACGAATACATAAAATAGGTAAACAAATATATAATGAATAGATTAATAAACAGATAAATAATTAATTAATGGATCAATAAATAGATACATGGATTGATTTTTCAATATCTTCTTCGATTTTTTTTACTTTCTTCCAGGTTACCATCATGTTGACTTTTTGAAATTTCAAAATGGCGTATAATCTAAACCGGTAGTCTGATTTCAATTCGGTTTTCAGATTTGGAATCCTGAGAGAATTTACTATTATTTTGAATCCTCAAACAATAAATTTGAAGATATTTTTTGTTGACCTACTTTCTGGACATTATATTTCAAAACTAGGTCAAAATACCTTTTGACGGCAAAAGGCTAACACTATTAGCATACTCTTGGCTGACATTGTCTATTGCGGTATTGTTGCTAGAAAGTAGAAATCGACCGCGGTAGACAAAAGTAACTCTGTCTTTTCTGCAACAGTGCCATCTTTCTTACTCACTAACTTCATTAAGCTTAATTATTTATCATGTCATGTCATGTTGTTCTATGTAATAATTTATTTCTCAAAATATAAAATAACGAACAGACTTACTCATTTTCATAAACATGATAAAGGCAAAATAGTAGGAAATATTATGATCGAGCAAATAATCATCGACTCCTTACAAACATATTCCAAAAGATCCATGGAAAAATATCAAATTGTGGAGTTATTTGAATTAATGTACACCTTCTACAGTCAAATAATAAACACAGATAAAATTGATTTTAAATTGTAATAATATGTAAGTGTATGGAGTATGAAGTGGGAGGGGGATGCAATTACCAGGCTGCTAATTATAAAAGATCTCCTATCAGGTGGCACTTGTGTCTGACTAACGTTCTTTAAACAATCTCGTCTAAGAATACAGGCCCATATCCTGGATTAACCTGGGGGAGTGTTTTACCAAGGGGGAGATTTTTTCCAAGAGGGGGGGGGACTTTTTGACAGTTTTGGCAACAAAAATCATGCGAAAAGTGTTAAGAATGGTGAAAAACTGCATGATTTTGAACGAATATTTGGCAATGGGGAGGGGGGATGAGGCCCCCTAGCTACGGCCCTGGAATACATATAGGAACTTTCCTTCTCCCAGAAAAAATGGTATACAGGTATTATATCAATCATTCTGGTATTTTGTATACGAAGGTGTGTAGTATACACGTTATTGAAAGATGGCAGTGTACACTGTGTACTACCATTTTGAGGTCAGTTTGACTTTATAATTCTGCGCACTCAAATCTGTAATTCTCAAAGATATCCTCTCTAGAGGTATCACTGTAATCCAAAATTACAATATCGCGGGTCATGACCGCAGTCTTTCGAAAAAAAGTTGAATTCGTTGTGCTACCCTTTCTTGTAGGGTATTTATTGACAGAAAACGATATCGCGGCAAGCATACTATCTTTAGCGCGATATTTTCAGTGTGTTATCTGCACGCCTAACCATCGCGTAAGCAGGCGTCACCGTACAGCGTCAAAAAATACAGTAGTACAGTTTTCTGTACGGTGACGAAAATTAACTGAGTTGAAGCAAAAACAATAATGAGGGTTTTAAAAAGATTAATTACATGAAAATAAATACGATTTCGGTTGTAATGAAAACAGCATTCTCTTAGGAATGGTTTTAACTTTCTAATTATGATAAAAGTTTTTCGAGCACTGCTCGGATTTTTTCTGACTGGATCGGCCCACATAATCGACTCGAGAGAAAAATGGTGTTTTTTCACTTTTCGTTTGGTTATTATTTTCCCTGTCGTCTGAGAGTATGGATTATTTTTATGAGAATATGTATTTGTTATCTACACATTTTAGAACAGATGAATATTCGGCAAATAATCATTCAGTGTATTTATTTAAAAAAGATCAGAACTGTACGGTGACGCATCAGCTGTACGGTGACGCTTCCTTAGATTTTATGAAGTGCTCTAAGCTTACTGTTCGAACAAGAGGTATAGAAGCGTCAGATCTACATGTACATTATCACTTGTAAGTATCAAGCGAAGGTTACAGCCGTCACCTTCGCATTTAAGATGGCGGACAGGAAGTATTAATTTCGATATTTTTAGTTTTCACGGAATTAACTATTTGAAAGTTGACGTTATGCTTTGGTATCATTTGAACAAAACCAGCCTTTTTTCATATGACAAACAAAGATAGCCTACACAGCCATCTTTACCCCATGCAAGATATTGCATCTTTCATCCTAAAATGTTACACGTGCAAGGTGAGATTTACTTGTGACATCCCTTGTTTTAAAACATCAATAACATAGCAAGAAGAGAGTTTTTGGTTTCATGATCTTTACCGTATCATACATTTCCAGTAACCTTCCATTAGCTGTGGAAGATATCGTTGAACTGTAGCGCCCATGCACTATATATGAACAAATGATCATACTCCTGAGTTTCCATTTCATACAATCTTAGTCTCATTTAGTTCATCAAAGCATAGCGTCACCGTACAGCTGGTGCGTCACCGTACAAATTTGATCTTTTTTAAAAATACATAATGAATGGTTGTTTGCTGAATCTTCGCCCGTTCTAAAATGTGTAAGTAACAAATACATATTCTCATAAAAATAATCCATACTCTCAGACGGTAGGGAAAATAATAACCAAACAAAATGTGAAAAAAAACAACCTTTTTTCACTCTGGTCGATTATGTGGGCCGATTCACTCAGAAAAAATCCGAACAGTGCTCGTAAAACGTTTATCATAATCAGAAAGTTAAAACCATTTCTAAGAGAATGCTGTTTTTATTTCACATGAAATCGTATTAGTTTTCATCAAATTAATTTTTTAAAACCCTTGTCATAGTTTTTGCTTCAAAGCAGTTAATTTGCGTTACCGTACAGAAAACTGTACTCCGCTATTTTTTGACGCTGTACGGTGACGCCTGCTTACGCGATGGTAAGGCGTGATCTGGCTAAAGAAATAAAGTGCGGAAAAATCGATCAGACTGGGCCGCGGTGTGTTATATCTCTGCTATGTTAAAACTCCATTGGATTTTAATATAACGCGGGGTCTCTTTTCGCTTTCCGTACTTTCTAGCAACAACACCGCAATAGACAATGTCAAAGTTATGAACAAATCACAAAGCGCGGTCGAGCCACTAGTTAGCCGCGATGTGATATTACGTTATGCAAATATTCACAATTCACAGACACCATATTTTCTAATTTATCGCGGCAATCATAGACCCGCGCGCACTGAATGGATTACAGGGGCCGCGTTATGCAAAGTGAATTAAATAAATAAAGTGCGCAGAAATCGATCTGACTGGGCCGCGGTGTGCGATATCACTCCCATGTTAAAACTCCATTGAATTTTAAATTCTGCGGTACATCCCGTTTCGCTTTCCGTACAGGGTGTGAGTTATGGATCTCCAGAATTCTGTACATATATCGATCCAATAGAGGAGTTTCTAAATGATTTTGAAATCTCGCTAATTCTCGTTTTTTCATGAGATTTTAAGAGATTTGCACATTTTACCTCTAATGACTTACTTTTCTTTCTTTTTAATAGCATATTTGAATTCAGTGATATGTTTTCTACAACAATAGCTTTGATTTACACATTTATGTCATTTAAATCATTCTCCATGACATTTTAAAAAAACTTGGGCCAAATCTCCATTGATGTTATGCTAAAATTCTTTAAAACCATGGTTTAATCGTATGACAACCAACATGCTGAATCTTTTACTGAAAAGATATCCTGATTTCTGATTTTCCCCGAACCCGTCATTTCCCATTGGATTACATGGGAATGACGATTTTCAAAAAATCATCAAATTTATCATCAATTTTCGACCTAATGTAATTGAGGAAAAAATTGAGAAAATTTGGAGGTATCTGAAATAAAGTCAAGTTACGTTTCCATTAATATTATAAGTTATTTCATCGCCGGTTAAGTAAATAAAAATTCAAACGTAAAGAGGCTTTAACACGTAGTTCAATGGGGGAAAAAGGTTGCCAAACTTATGGAGGGGAGTGTAACTCTCCTGAATTTCTCAAACGCTGTGACGAACTCCCCGATGGACAGTTGTGTTTTCAATTTTGGATCGTTATCCATATTAATAGGTTTCAAGGATAGATTTCCATGCTCATCCGTTTCTAAGGCGGGTGTCTTAGTTATCTCATAGTAAGGGACGAGTAAGCAGGCAAAATTAACGTATTTGCCGGCTACGATTGCCTTTCTGGTGCTAGGAGATATGATATCTATTATAGGAAGATTACCTTGCGCAATCCCTGTAGCTCCCAGCCCGAAATTTTGGGATGTCATATATGGCGTACTGTTTGTCTGACTGGTTCCTGGCTGGGGCGTTTGTTGCTGGTTTGTTGTACCCGGACGTATTCCTTCTTTTAACGAGTTAATTACTACCTCGGAGAGACCACGTACAGCTTCATTCAGTTAATTTAGAGATTCTTCCCTTGTCGTACCGGCACGGGTTTCTGGATTAAACGTAACCTCGATCTCCTCTGAATTGTTTTGTTTATCATTCACATTGTCATTGTACAACTGTTTGAGAGCCGTTTTAGAAATTTTACTGGATACTTGCTTCTCCCTCATTTCGTTAGCAGACGGTTCCTCAGACTGGTGCTCTCCCTTATCGTAGGGTAAAATTGCAATGTAATAGCTAGCGCACTGAGCTGAAGATGTGTTGATCAATCGCTTGATACAACACTGACTACGATAGACTACCCTGAAGTTTACGATCAAGATGCGTGACTGATTGATAGATAGGGGAGGAGTTTAGTTAGAACACACGTGTTTCCCCAAAAATGATGCTTACTAACGTAAGCTTCCATATGCAATTGTCCTAACTTTTGTATATTTCAGATAGTTATGTATAATGTGCAGCAAAGCTGTGGCCTTTTGTAATTTAGGGAGTTTCAGCCATGTTAATTTTTCCGAAAATAACATGGCAGAGAAGCATCAACATATAAGAGGGCAGAGATATGATAGCTAAACTACAAAACAAACTAAAATATACAAAAGTTAGGATATGTATAACTGTTTCTATTTTTACATATACGGCTTCAATATGATCCTTTGATTGCTTATTTTTTAAATTTAAAGTAGTTCCAAACATTTAAATTTTTACTGTATAGTTGATATATTGACTTTTTAAAAACCATACAAGCACATTCCTAAAAAATTAGTTTTCTTAATATATTTAGCCATAAGTCACATACAAAAATCCTCATTGACTGCCATTATAAACTGATATCAATATGGTATTACTAAAGCTACGTTCACACCAACGGCGCTTTGATGGCGCTTTAAAGCGGCTTGTAAAGCGGCACCAAAGCATAACAAAACTTGATTAAAGCGTCGGGGTCGTAATAGGTCGTAGAAAAGCTCGGAGTAAAGCGGGATATTCGGCAAGAGCGCCAAACATTTTTAAAGCTACTTTCACACCAACGGCGAATGCCACGCTTTAAATCGGCGAGCAAAGCGCTGTCATTTATGTTAACTTTTCCAAAAATCTCACGATCTCCTAAGTAATGTAACGCTCCGATAAGCTCTGATACGCTCTGATTTCCCGACTTGTTACGGTTCCTCACGCTATGATCCAGCTTCGACAAGGCTTTGTTACGCTTAAAATCACGCTTTGATAAGCTTTGGTAAGCATTATTACGCTTTGGTGCGATCATGACGCTTTAATCAGGCTCTGATACGATTGCCAAGCTCTGTTGTGCATTTTCGAGATCGCCTTTATCATGACGCTTTTGATCAAATGGCTGTATAAAGACCAGTAGATCCATAAAACCATTGCATCTGTGACTCGAGAAGACGATGGCAGAACAACAAGATCCAGAATTTCCAGATGGACCAGATCATGACCTATCTGAAGAAGACATGATGTTTGTCGCACGGCGTGAAAGAGCGTGAGAAAGCGTGAGGAAGCTTGTCAAGCGTAGCAAAGCTTAACAAAGCGTTTCAATCCTTGATTAAAGCGTCTCAATTCGTTCAAAAGCTTGAGAGTCCTTCATGAAAGCGTAACAAAGAGTGTCAGATATTGATGAAAGCGTCTGACCTCATGTCAGATCTTCATGCCAGATCGTAACAAAGCTTGAGACTATAGGTCCGAAGCGTGTCAAATGGTAACAGACCGTGAATAGACTGGGGTCCCTGCTTTGAACCAAGCTCTGTTAAGCTTTCTTACGCTTTGGGTCAAGCTTTGCCGAGCTTTGTTACGGTTTGTTAAGCTTTGATACGCTCTCGGCGCTTTAATCAATTCGTAACGGAGCGCCCAAAATGTTTAAACAGTTTAAAAAAATTTGGCGCTCATGCCGAACATCCCGCTTTACTTCGAGCTTTTCTACGACCTACTACGACCCCGACGCTTTAATTAAGCTTTGTTACGCTTTGGTGCCGCTTTACAAGTCCCTTTAATCAATTGGGTCTTTAATCAATTCGTAACAGAGCGCCCAAATTTTTTAAACAGTTTAAAATTTTTTGGCGCTCTTGCCGAATATTCCGCTTTAATCCGAGCTTGTGTACGACCTATTACGACCCCGACGCTTTAATCAAGCTTTGTTACGCTTTGGTGCCGCTTTACAAGCCGCTTTAAAGCACCATCAAAGCGCCGTTGGTATGAACAAAAATGACAAAAATGACGGCGCTTTGCTCGCCCATTTAAAGCGTGGCATTCGCCGTTGGTGTGAACATCGCTTTACCCAAAAAGTCCAATATGATTTTTCTGATATTGCAGAATTCTATAGTTGATATATTGACTTTCAAAAATCCAAACAGGCACATTTCACCCCGGAAGCATAGCTTTGACCTTTAGTTGACCTTCTGTGACATTCGAAAGGTAAAAAGTTGATTTTTCACATTGATTTTTGGGATTCAAATTTAGGTTGGTTTAATCACAAAAGACATACTGAGGTCTGAAAAAGTAAAATTTTCAAGGTCAAAAGGTCAAGGTCATCAAATCAGGTCACAAACTGTGCTATACCAAGTTTCTCAAAATTCGAGACTACAAATCAATAGTTTAGGTTAAAAGTCAGGATATATATTCCTTTAGAGGTACTTCTTACAGTTTTTTTTCAAATTGAGTTTTTGGATTCAAATTTAGTTTAGCCTAATTACAAACAGTCTACGGAGGTCAAAAACAGTAAACCTTTTCAATGTCAAGGGTCAAGGTCATCAAATGAGGTCACAAACTGTGCTATCTAAGTTTCTAAGTTAGGACATGTATAAATGTTTCTATTTTTACATATACTGCTTCAATATGATCCTTTGATTGCTTATTTTTTAAATTCAAAGTAGTTCCAAACATTTAAAGAGACTCCGGGACTACAAATCAATATTTTTAATCAGAAGTCGGAATATACACTTCTCTAAGGTTTCTACACATATTAGCAATTGACTATCTAATAGAATTTTGTCCCAATTTTGAGAGCTCAAAAATTGATAAAGGGTCAATTTGAAATTTTTGAAGGTCAAATTTTAACTTGCTTCAAATTGAACAAATTTTTTAAATATTTTTTATGTAGGTCAAGTGCAAAGGTCAAAATCTAAGTCAACTCAAGTTTTTTTCAAGTTTCTCAAGTTTGTCCTTATACTTCATTATTTCTTGCGATGAATTAAAGTGAGACTAGATTTAGGTTTTCCCTACAAATTGTTCACTATATGTCAGCATTAATTTTTTACAGTTTTTTAGATTTTTTTTTTTTTATTAAAATCAACAAATTATATACAAATTACAGAGAGTGTTGTTACGTTACATAAAAAACAATCTTTTTCAAGAATCAGAAAATGGAATCAGCTAAATAGTAAATACTAATATTGTTCTGTTTACCAACAGCAATACAATTTTTAAGTTGGATAATTTTCTTAGAGGCAACCTTGGTAAGTATAGGATTACCAAATAAAATGTCATTACAGGTTATACCTGGGAAATGCTTATCCCAATAATGTAATGTAACAGATTGTCTTGCACTAAGCAGCTTTGACAGAGTTCATTTTGTACTTCTTCAATTTGATATTTGTACATTAATTTTCTGGTAGGAAATATTCCATGCATAATTTTCCACTGTAGTTCAATTATTTTTGTTTCTTTAAATAATTCTTTTGTAAGGGTCCATTGTTTTTCACTAAATCTATCTGGACCAATGAGCAACTTGTCTTTAGTTAATTCAAGTCTTACATTTTTACATGTCAATTCTCTTACATTAATGTTTCTGAAAGATAAAGGCTCGCAGTGCTGTGGAATAGTTCTGTTTATTAACAGTCTTGAAATAATGGAATTGACTGTTGTATACTGAAACCAAGTTTCACCATTTCTTAGGAGAGTTGTACATAGTTGGTCATAAGATATCATTGTTTCATTTACAAGTACATCTGAAATATAAATTAGACCTGATCTGATCCAATTTGGAAAAAATAAAGGGTTTTGTCTAAACAATACATTTCTGTTATTAAACAAATAATCATTTTCAATCCCATGGTTCTTATTACATTCTAACCACGTGGTTAACAATCTTTTATAAAATTTAGACTTAATGTTATCAATCCCTATGAATTTAGCTTCTGATACAGAAGACTTAAACACACTCATGTTTTTGCCTAGTTTATTAAAGTACAATAAAGGTAATATTCTAAATGCACCATTGCCTGGTGTTGACAGGTTTTTAACCCACTTTAATAAATAAGCTTTCTGGATATCATGTACATTAATCATTTTTAAACCACCTTTGTTATAATCCTGTATTATGATATCTCTTTTTACCTTTTCTGGCACACGTTTTAAATCTTCCTCTTTAAATTTGCTTTTTGACCAGAGGAACTTGAACATGAGAACATTGATTCGATTGAGCAGATTGTCAGGCATTACAAAAGTTTGCATTAAATAACTAAACTGAGATGTCAATAATGACTTGATTAGTGTAATTCTACCCAGTAATGTTAAATGTCTACTTTGCCAGCTTTTCATTATTTTTTCGCATTTATCAAATTTAGACTGTACATTATCATTTAAATGATATTTGACGTCAAAAACGGTCAAAAAAGGTCATTTTTCAACTTGCTTCAATGTGACCAATTTTTTTAAAAATCATCTACATGTTCCCAGGAGTCCAAATCTGACCTCAGATTTGATCTTTGACCTTTAGTTGACCTTCAGTGACCTTCGAAATGTCAGAAAAGTTGATTTTTTAAATTGAATCTTTGGATTCAATTTTAAGTCAGCGTAATCAAAAAGGCCTAGTGAGGTCGAAAAAAGTAAACATTTTAAGGTCAAAGGTCAAGGTCATCAAATTAGGTCACAAACTGTGCTATCTAAGTTTCTCCAAGTTCGAGACTACAAATCAATATTTTAATTGAAAGTCAGGATATACATTTCTCTAAGAGTTCTACACATATTAGTAATTGGCTATTTATTAAAATGTTGTCCAAGTTTTGAGATATAAGAGCTCAAAAACTGAAAAAGGTCAATTTTTGGGTTTATAAGGTTACTACTTTTACATTGACATGGATTTTTACAATGCAGGACACCTAAAATTATTTGTAAAGCTAGGAAATGGGTCAAAAGTGAATTTCGCGACACAAAAATGGCGGCCATTTTGAAAATAGGCGAGCTTTTGAACGAGGAGTCATGGGGGAGTTTTCTGTATTGATGTTGAACAGAAATAACTTAAAACAGGAATAAAATCGACAGAGGTTTTAAAACGTGCCACTATTGTTGACGGACGGACGCACGAACGGATGGACGGACAGACAGACGGACAAGTGATTGCAAGAGCTCACCATGTGAGCTAAAAACACGACTGCATCATTCAACCTGTCCGGGTTACTACATAATTAACAAAATTGGAAACGATGTGATAGCAATGAAGCTGATGTTCTATTGTGTACGATAATTACATAACCAAAGCATATTATATTTGCTATTTTTCACGGGACTTGGACGCGCTTTTTGGTGCGTTGGCCTGCCCCCCCCCCTTAGTTGGTGATGTGAATTTCCTATCGGTTTCTATTTTACCTCGACATTTATACTAATTGTCCAGTCTGCCGGTCAGGTTTGTTTGTTCAGTCTTACTTGCGGTTCTTTTGAAATCTCAAAAAAACGATATGATGATGATCCAACCGCCGCCACCAAATTAGCAATTTTTGTCCAAACTGCCAATAACTTTTAGCTAAATCGTGCTGCCAATATCTACTTGACAGATCAAAAATAAATCGATGTATACAATTTATCAATTTATGTAACTAATTGATATAATCAATTACATTAATTAATATTAATTAAGTAATGTACATAATAATCTATTCATTTGTTCATTTATTTATCTAATTATCCATTTATCTATCTATCTATTTGTCTATTTACTCATCTGGAGTTTGAAATTGAACCCTTCCTTCCTACTAAACTAGTTAGGTTAATACGAATTACGCATTTCGATATTGGAGATCAGGCGTTACGTGATAGCGTTACCGCTCTGCCAAATAGCATTATGAATTAAACGAGGGTTAGATGAAGAAAACAAAATACCAATTATTAATCTAAGCTGTTTTTTAAATTCAGGCGGGGTTATCGAAGAGATACAAGGATTTGGTAACACGTTAAAGACCCAGTGAAAACTGACAGTGATTTTGTAACTTAACAGATAATATATGTATATTATTTTAAAAGACGACTCGCCCGATATGGCAGGTTTTACTTTTGGAAGAGTTATCATTCATTGTTTCATGTTAGTTAGCTGCTACTTTTGTCTAGTCTATCCATGAGAAGAACATCCTAAACAATAACTTTTATTTTCTTTAGAGATGATTATGATAGCCTAGACGATGACAGTTCAGATATAGAAAATTCAGAGAACTGTTACGAGGTTCCAAAGACTTTCGTTGGACTTGTGAAAAGGATAACTCCGGGTAGCAGGCGGCAATCAGCAATACCAGAGTTGCATAAGCCAAAAGAGAGGAGGTATGCGAAAACCCTATGGCCAAACATCGAAAAGGTGCTGGAACAACCTAACAGCAACGCAGTCCGTGCTAAACTTGATTCAGCAGCTACAACACTTAACAGATCAGTGGAATATGATATGGAGCAGCGAGGAGCTTTGATGAACTCGATACGAAGTGGTGTGAAGCTAAAAGAAGTTAAATCGTCTGCACCGTTAAGGATTAATAAAGAAAGTTTGATTAACGTGGAAGACGAATTTGACGGTTGTATGGAAGATATTGACACCCCTTTTTTCGAAAACGGAATAAATCATCAGAGTAGTATGGAGGAGTCTCAAACGGATTTCCGAGACCTTAGTCAGGAACCAGACCTAGACTTTAATTACAAGACCATGCCAATAAAACCCAAACATCAATCGACTCCTTTACCAGAAATTCCTAAAATAGTGCCACATTATTCAGTTTCATCCAAAGGAATCGAGAAACAATATACCAATGGAGATTTGATGATGCCAAGGTCGATGACTGGTAACTCATCTTCTATTGCTTCATTTCCAGCTGATATGTCTGACGCGCCATTGCTTCCAACTGACAATCATATGACCAATATTCAAGTTGAGCCAGACTGTCATAGCGACGGCACTGAGCCAAACTGTCATAGCGACGGCACTGAGCAAGACATATATTTTAAAAGTTGTGAGGAACACAAACAAAAGGGTGATGAAAATGCAAACGATCCAATAAAACTGGATATACCTGACAAAAGAGAACCTACTGCTGAGGCCGAAGATGAAGATGATAACCATATATACAGCCCCGTCGCCAATCAATCATCTACTGGTACCAATTCATATGGCCATGGAGATCCAGGTGAGCCACAAGGACTCTATTCAGAAGTCGATGATAAGGACAAACATAACCAAGATGAAGACAACATCTATGAGGCATATGAACCAGTTTCGTATACGGAATCTGAAGTAAAATCTGAGGTACATATTAAATCACCACTTTTAGATGTATCTAACACTAACTCATTTCCTGATGACGAAGACTTGGAAAAACCGCTGTTACCCCCACGTAATTTAAAACCAATGTCACCAAATATATCGAAACGTAAATTACCACCACCCCCTCCATCACCTGACAGAAGACCCGACACGCAAGATGCAAATTCAATAAAACCACCAGCTCTTCCAAAACGAACCTATTCTACGCAGAATAGTAAGAATTCACATTCATCGCCCCCAGACACACCAGCACCAGATCGACCAAAATGGGCCACAATTGAACTCCCCAAAGAAACAAGCTTGCGACAACGTCTTTTTAATCGATCAATGCCGAATTTCAAACGTCCTCTCAGACAGGAATCAAGTGATGGCTACATTGAACCTGTTGATACAACTAGACCAAGAAGTATGACTGACCTTCAGACAATGTACAGTAATCAAGTTGCGATGTCACGATTAAAAGATTATAATAAAAGAAAAACGAAGCCGGTGGATAATTTCTTTGAAACGGCAACATTCGCAGCCAGTGAGAGACTCAAATCAAATGAGAGAAAGGCTAAGAAAAATAAAACGTTATCAAAAGAGAGAGATAATCACATGGAAATCGGGTTTAAGCTCCATTATAGAATAATAACACAATTTGAAAAGTTGTTGCAAGACGATCCGGAAAAGTTTGCGCTCTCATTGGGCAGAGCAGTTAGAACTAACAACATTGCGGCAGTAAAGGTGTTATGTAGTATTCTAAGAAAAGAAAATTTCAAATATTCGGTATTCGGGGAACAAAAAAAATACAAACTTACAGATGCAATATTCAGCGAATATGAATCCGGAGCAACATTGTTGCACTTAGCTCTGATGTATAACCATACAGATATCTGTGATCATCTCATTGCGTTTGGAGGACGAGATCTTATCATGGCCACATACACATCAGAGAAGTATTTCAATCAAACCACATTGCATATTGCTGTATCAAACAAAAACTCAGTTGCAATAAGAGCCCTTTTGAAACCTCTAGACATAAAAGATAAAATTGACCTTATGAATACAAACGCTACTGGCAGTTTCTACAGAAACGATCACATTGATGGCCAGACTTGTTTAACTGCTGCCCTATGGGCAGGTTCTCCGGACATAGTTTCTTTCTTGGTTAAGGAAGGTGCTAACCTTATGAATATTAACATGCAAGGGGAGAACATACTACATAGAATGATCCATCAATCAATCATGTTTCCTGAAAGAGACAATACAGAAACACTTAACATTCTCCAAGGCTTATCAGGGCTGTTTGGGTGTAGACGAATCGCGCAAGATACAACATTCGAAGGACCTATATACGAACATGCCAAAAGAAAAATATTTCTCAATTTACTCGGAACAAGAAATGCAGATGGTTACACACCATTGTTACTCGCTGCTAAGATGAAGTCAAAACTCATGAAAGAACTTCTTAACCTTGAGGACATTTATAAAATGAGGCAAATCAACCTTGGCTCATCTGCATTGATTACATATGATGTGACAGAGGTGTCAACTAGAAAGGATGGTAATTACAATAAATTCTCCTGTCTGCACATAGTCGCGCATGATCCAAGTCCTAGTGATACGAACGGACAATTACAACAAGATATTAATGATATTGAACCGCTATCTACTGTTTTCCAGCTGAAATGGAACGTTTACAAGTGGGTTCTAATTGTGTGGTTCCTTTTACACCTCTCCTTCATGGTTTGTTTGACCCATTTTTCAATGCAACCCCTACTTCCACGAGTATTTCAAACAGAAAACAATCTGACTATAATCGCAAATAGTGCAATAAACGTTAACGGTCACAAAAACGTCACCCCATCACCGCAATATGAGACAATTATCAAACGTGACGTTGGTGATTTGCTTAATCATACATTGACGACGAATCACACTCTCAACGAACAATACAATACTTCAACTGGTGAATCATTTAATACAACTCAAGTCAGTGCCGAATCGTCTTCTACAACCATTAACACTACAACTTCCAATACGACTACAACATCTACCCCTACCTCCACAACAAAGCAACCAATTATCATTCCTTTGCCTCCTTCAACCAAAAATTCCACAACCATGAAGACCGCTTCTACAACTCCTCTTCCAAGTACACATTTGAATGCCGAGCAGTATTTGACGAAAGAGCCAACCAGTTCAGTTAATAGCGTCAAAGTACCTGATAATACTAGTGGGGCAAATGATCAAGTACAATCTAAAAATCAAAGAAGTTCAGTGTATGCATTGTTTATAAGTCTGCCATGTATATATATGATAATGGAAATGCTGGACATACTGTGTACATTCTCTCTCAGTTTGCCTGACCAAACGTTTCGTTCTTTCGTAATGTATCTCCCAAAGGCAATATGGAAAGATTGGTCAGTTACTGGAAATGGGCCATACCGTCTGCTAGCAGTTTTATTTTCTACGTGTGTTTTAATATGGTTTGCGTTATATATGAGTGATAGATATTATCACGATATACCACTCGCTGGAGCATTATTGTTTGGTTGGGTCTTCATTTTGCATTTCGGTAGAGCTTGCCCAGTACTAGGAAAGTTTCCACTAATGATTCAGACAATATTCTTCAAGGACATAGTGTCTTTCATGATATTGTATATGTTTATATGGTTAGCATTTTCTTTTGCAATCCATTCGCTGATAGTTCAAAGCTCCAAAACATTGTCTGACCCTGTCAGCTCCACGTTGTACAGTATGATACAGTATGTTATCACTGACCTAGGTGTCAAACAATCAGACCATGCCATAAGGGATGTCTACTTTGGAAGAGTTCTTCTGACAATATATGGCCTGGTCTCTATACTTCTACTCATACATATGCTCATAGCAATAATGAGTACCTCTCATCAGATATTGAAATCAGACAGTTGTGCTTTAGTGAAGAGGCAGCAGCTCTCGCTGATGTTAATGATTGAGAGAAGGCTAATATGGTGTAAACCACTGTGTGACTACTCTGAACGTAGTATCTATAAACATGAAAAGAGATATTACATCGAGGTACGCGAGTTGTCATGATGTATGACACATGTATAATATCGAATCTACAGTGCGTATAAAAAACGCAACAGATTGTTATCTCGCAAAAGCACAAAACCAGTGATAACAGCATTGATTTCATTCAATGCACCATAAAGCCACGTGTCTCCTCTTTACAATGATATATCATTCATTGATATTTGGTCATGGTTGGGCGAGTAATCATTCCATTTGCAAAGTGGGCCGAAATTAGCTCGGGGCCAAGTTATAAAAATCGCAAAAGTCAGTGTACAGAGGCCGATGCAATATTGGAAGAAAACATAAAACCAATGCTGACTGCATCCTTTTCATTCAATGTACCAAAAAGCCAAATTACTCCTCTTTGCAATGGAATATCATTCATTCACAGGCCGAATAATCATTAATTTTGCAAAGTGGGGCCAAATTCAAATCCTCCAAATTGCCACCATTTCCTTGCACATAAAGATGCGCTCATCTGTCCACGTCATGCATGGTTTAGCCCTGAGTCATCTGTGGGTTAAAGCAGAGAAAAGCAGCCCAAGGGCAATTCTTTCTCGCGGTTTTGCAATATCTGGTAGAGAAATAGTGAGCACAGATGCTCCTGAGATAGCTCCAAAAGAAAAAGTCACAACAATTCAAGTAACAATTTCACTTTCTAAGCTCATTAACAAACTTATTCTCCATGAAACCTTCCCCGACATATGGAAAATGGGCAGTATCTGTCCTATATTTAAAAATAAAGGCGATAAAACTGACATTGGGAATTATCAACCCATTACTCTTCTAAATATTTTATCAAAGGTCTTTGAACATGTTGTGGCAACAAGACTAAATGCCCACCTTAAAGTTAATAATTTAATATTTGAATTCCAATCTGGGTTTCTTGAAGGGCATAACACTGAATTCCAGCTACTGGCAATAAATCACTTTCTTCATTCAAATATCAAAGATCATAAAGCCATACGTGCAATATATTTAGACATTAGCTCTGCTTTTGATCGTGTTCCTCATAAGCTGCTGCTTGCAAAACTGAAAGCATATGGCATTGAAGGCCAATTTTATCAAATTCTCCAATCATATTTGTCAAATCGTAGAGTCAACGTAAATGTAGGTGGTCAATCATCGGATACTTCTTCTGCAAACTATATCAACTGCGGCGTCCCTCAGGGATCTATCCTAGGTCCAATTTTATTTTTGATTTATATACAGGGTGGTCCGAAAAAAAGTGAACCCCTGCAACTAGCCATATTTCCCTTATATCTTGCAGAGTTCTTTTTTATTTTCACATGTTGTAGAGGAAGGTCTAAAATTTATGGTGGTACCATACATTTTTCTTAGTCTTGAAATTTGCAGAAATTATAAGCCCTAACCAAACATTACTGAAAATGGACAAATTGTGATTTTCAATATCCGCGATTCTTCAACCCTTTAACACCTTTCCCCTGAGATTTTTTTAAGCTGCAGTCTTAAAGAACTAATATTTTCTGACGTTGTTCAATTTTAAATCCTGCACATTATGGCTTAAAACTAGCATTCTACATTTGTTAGTTGCAAAGTTATTGTGATCCAAAGAGATGTGCTAAGCTTCCACAGACGAAAACATTTTCCAGTCAAATCATGAACATACCCCTATATGATCTTGAAATGTCAATATCTTCATAAATCATGGACCAATTCTAATGATATATGGCTCATAACATTTAATATTGGATTTTCTTTTGATTTTTTAAAGATATTTGATGAAGGGGTTATCAGATTCCTGGTCACAGGGGGCAACTTCCTTCCATAAGAGGCCCCCCTCTAACTGTTGGTGTAGGTAACATACCCCTGAACTCTTGAACAGTTAAAAATGCTTCAAAATGATCAATGAAAGTGTGAAATGTGTTTTCTGCTTTAAGGGTTTTAAACTTGTATCTCTAACTGAAAGCTGTTTAAGATCATCCAATGTGTTTCAACAATTTCCGTGAATCACATTTGTAAAATTTTGTACAATATCTAATTTCCAGGCATGTTTGTTAAACGCTTGTAATTTCCTCAAAATTTAAGACTGAGAATAAATTATGGCATCAACCAAACTTTTAGACCTTTCTCTACAATATGTGATAATATGAGCCAATTCATGCATGTATTAAGAAAAATGTAGCCTGTTGCAGGGGTTCACTTTTTTTTGGACCACCCTGTAAATGACTTACCCGATGATCTTTTGGGAAAGGCGTTTATCTACGCTGATTACACATCACTATATTACCCCTTTGATCCATCTGATCCATCTGATCCTGACATGCATATAATCAATCATGATCTTAATATCATAACTAACTGGTCTCAAAAATGGAAACTAGATTTCAAGCCTGAAAAAACAGAGGAAGTTATCTTTCAAAGCCAGCGCTGTGTATTTCCTACTCCGCCACCTTTAGCCAAACTTGGAAATGGGGAAATTAAAAGGAATAATCTTCATAAGCATCTAGGGTATACTTTCGATTATCTTCTTTCTAACAAAAATCATATATATGACATTGTCAAGAGAGTACAAAAACTGCTTAATCCATTGAAGGCACTTACATCAAAGATTAACTCGAAACATTTGGAGACAATGTACAACTCATTCATAAGGCCTCATTTTGATTACGCAGACATTCTTTATCATTCATCAACTCAAGCACTGATCAATATCCCTAGCAAGTTGCATTATCAGGCTGAATTATTGTGTTCTGGGTGTCTCCATGGCTCTGATACATGTAAAGTTATGGGGGTCTTAAACCTGGCACACTACCCCAAAGGAGGGAACAACACATTCTTAACTTCATGTACAAAGTAATCAGAAACCAGGTACCCTCCTATGTATCTTCAATATTTGAAGAATTCAAAAATCCAGCTACCAGAAGAACAAGCAATACAGAAGTATACAAAATTCCTATAAGGTCAACTGCTCAATTTATTAAATCCCCTATTCCTAATGCAATATCACTGTGGAACAAATTACCTAAACCTCTTTTAGAATATGCCTTAAAATTTTCCCTACCATCGTTCAAACAGAAAGTAATAAACACTTTCTGCCCAAGAGAATAATCAGTTCAACGTCCCTGATTAATTTAACAAGGAATCAAGAAATCACTATCAACAGAGCTCGTGTAGACTTATTTTTGAAAGCAAGACTTTTTGCACACCAATTTACATTTATAGACTCGGCTCATTGTTCTTGCGGCAAACCTGAAACACTAAAACATTTATTTTTCAAGTGCCCTCTATGCCAAATTAATAGGCATGCCCTGATGGAAGAGGTCAACAATAACTTCTATAATAAGATCAGCCAACTAATAAACATGGATGATAAACTTAATTTTCTCTTATATGGTGACGAGACATTATCCTTAGCAGAACTAAGTAAACTTCTTATCATCGTCAGCAATTTTCTCCATGATAACAAGACATAGCAAAAGGTCTCATCTAAGCCCTGGCGAACTCATAATATATTTATTTTGTTTTTTACACATCTACTTGGCACAAACCCCTCTGGTCCCTGGGATACCCTTCGATGCACAGTCGTCCTCAAACAGCTAAATACTATACTTAATTTTTTACATGTAAGTGATGGCCAACCTATAATGCCAATATGGCGATTGGTGGCCGAAAATGTATTGACTTTACCTCAATAAAGTTTATACTATAAAAAAAATTCAAGTAAGAGGAACTTCCATTGGCACTTTTTGATTTTTTCAATATCTAAAACTTGGTGCAGAGCCGATTTTGATCCACTGTGCAAATGGAAGGATTTCTCACCCAACCATTATCACATGTGAATGAATGACATATCATTGCAAAGAGGAGATACGTGGCTTTATGGTACATTAAATGAAATTGATGTAGTCATCACCAGTTTTGTGATTTTACGAGATAACTACTTGTTGCGGTTTTTTGATACGCCCTGTATAGCATATATATCTGCAAAATTAATTAGGCATGTTAATGTTGAATAAAATCACGTGATAATAGGAAATGGAAATAACAAACTATTTGCTGATATCCTATCCATATACGTAGAATAAACATTAGGGAGGTTAAGATTAGCGTAAAAATATACGTGTACCTATCTCTATCCGTATGTTTGATACGTACATTATATGTATAGGTAATGCGTATTGCAAAATGAGTTTAAGATTAACGTAAAAGGCTACGACACCGTATGCTACAATTTATGATAAAATTAATATCCTAATTATAGAATGAAAACCATGCGGTGGCTTTTAGGCCATATACCAGTACATGTCACCTCCAAGAACTGTTATATACTTCAGAGAGAGTGTGGTGTAGCTACTGTAGTTGGGAGGGGGTGTTGCTTGTGGGCCCGCTAATAGGGCAGTGAAAAGTTAAATTTCTAGCATGATCCAGCAATGAGAGTGACCAAATAGTAAAGTTAAACAATTAAAACCACGAGAAAATGGCTGATTTCATACATTTACAATAAGCAAAGCTGATGAAGAATGTGTAAATTCAACAATTTCATGCATCATCACATGGCATCGTTTATCGCATCAATGAATGTGTTCGACCACTTAATATCTATGCAGATCGAATGAGAAATGTTTGTTGTTAGTATTTTAAAGTTTAATAGAAGATATTTGATCTAGAAATGACATAATTTGTTGGATGAAAACATACGTTTTTGAATTACCTATCTTCGGCCATTTATAGGTAATTACGTATCGTAAACCCTGTAACGTAGGTAAAATACCGCTTAGTGTAATAACAAACTACGTGTAGGTATAGGTAAATGGGTTATTTACGCTAATCTTAAACTCCCTACTATTTGGACAACGCTTTTTAGCTCAATGTATCCGTATCCGCAACGTATATACCAGATTTCTGCGTAGTCAGTTCAATTTATAGGTGTAGCGATACAGAAAACACGAGAAATGAGGCTCTCGTATGTTGTTGTTTTTTTATCAAGAGATTTTATTGCCATTAATCATTATACAGTAAGTACATGTCATACATGAGGGACCAAATCGCCAGTGCCATTAAAGGTGTCCCTCAATGTAGTAATTATAATTTTTCAACATTTTATACACAGTTATATGTTAGAAGAAAAAAATAAAGCATCTGCATTTTAATTGGAGTATGGGGGGCTGCTGCCTCTGCCTATAGGGTTCTGAAAACAAAGATATAGTAGTGTGAGTAGGGAAGAGGTTCGCGCCATAGTCTACCATGACTAAGACATGTGACTGATCTGTACAAAGAAGACTTCATGGTACTACAGTATAATGTAAGAGAAGGAAACATGGGGAGAAGAGCAGTAAAGATAGGAGTGGTTAGACTGAGAACAATAGTAGACAAGCTTCCAAGTACATGTATCTATGCGTGTTCAATAAGAAATAAACTCACCACTGATAAAAGATTGTCAATTTGTTCCTGAGTAAGTGAAGGGTGAGCAAATAAGTAAAGGTTTATTTTGTCCATCTGGGTCCTGAACTGAGATGGCGGAAAGTCTCAGGGGCTCCGCATTCGCAGAGAGTTGCTTTTTGAAATGAAAAAGTCTTCTTTCATTTAGAGTTGACCAGTTTAGCAAATCAAGGACTTTCTTTGCATTAGATCCTGGTAAGCAACCAGAGACAATCAATGACGCTTGGTATTGGAGCTTGTCCAGTCTCTTTAGATTGGCCTGTGTTGTACAGTGATAGTCTAAGAGTATGTCAAAGTAGTCGAAGAGTGATTGGATATAAGAATTGTACATAACGTTGAGCTGTTTAGATTTAAATTTGCTTTTAAGTGGTTTCATTGGATTTGGAGCTTTTTGAATTTTATTAACAAGATAGTTTTATGTTCAGAGCCGCTGATTGGCTGATCATTCAAAAAGACTTGTTCATAAATTATGGGTGTTCTTGACTTCTTTACTTTTTTCAGGTTCAAAATTTAACTTCCAGGATTTAGACCACTGTTCAATGGTCTTCAGGTCATTTTGAAGCAGTTTATGAGATTCTCTATCATTTGGAGTACATGGGACAAAAATACTGTAGATGTATCGTCAGACAATACTCGCTGCATATATGGAACGCTCTGTATATTCAGGTATTGCTCCTCTTTATGTGTAGAACAGCACAAATAAGCACTGATTACAGGGTGTCCAAAAAAAACAGGACCGTAAGAAAGTTGAATAACGCGGTCAATTTTGCATATTTTGCCTTTAAATTTCAGAATTATTTGTGAAAGTTTGATAATAATCTACCAATTGAGTCAAAAACTACAGCTCCTTACAAAACATGGTATGCCCCAAATGTGCACCTCTCATCCCTATGCACAATTCAATCCGGCGAACAAAGTTGTTGATGATCCTCCTACACATATGTCTTTCTGAAAGGACAAGTTTGTTCCAAGAACAATTACCCAAATGCGAGTAGGTAGGTACCAGTTTCACCACCAGGTGGCTGATTCGGGTCAATTAACATGGCAGGTATATGAGAAAGTTCCCTTAAACTTGAATATTATCAATTTAAGCCGCTCAATTTTCATATAACCCTTATGCGTCTGATACTTATACTAAAGAAAATATGTCCAGTAAAGCAAAATATTATCTGTCCACTAAAAGAAAAGATATTTCATTTTTTGTGATTTTATAGCATGGGGTCTATGGGGAATCTCCCCGAGCTAGAAGTCACATTTTCAAAGAAAATTAATTTTTAAAAATTGATAAACACTTTTTAAAACCACTTTTCCAGATGTAATTTTACATGTAGATTTCAAATATGATATTAGTTTGACTGAATTTTGAATTTTTAATGACGTAAATCAAGATTATTTCTACTCGCATCTGGATTATTGCTACTGGGGCTTACATCCTCCTGATGAAGTGTTACAGCATCCATTGCATTCTGAACAATGCACTGCCTGAGTGGCAATGAGGAAACATGGAATCATCGGTCCCTTCTGGTTCGAATGTGACTGGGGACGTGCGATCACCATGAACAAGGACCAGTAAGTTCTCACCAAGTTTTGGAGGTCACTAAGCACCAGAATGGACATCTAAGGAGAAAATTAAGCAGTGGTTTCAACAAGCCAATACCACCCCAACACTGCAAATCATATGCTGAAATGTTAAAGGTAGTGCTTTGATTGTCAGCTCATCAGTTGCAGAACGCAAACCATATGGGTAGCTCAATTGCCAGATCTAAATCCCCCAAATTGTTAGCTTTGAGGATTTTTCAAAGCCAATGTGTATACTGACAGGTATGGCATTATTTTTGCTTCTTAATTCATTAAATTCAAATATATTCGATATATGAAACATTTATATTCGCTAAATCATTTTTCCATTCGGTAAAAACGTTTATATGTGTGTTACAGCAAATTAAGTTTTCAAAATAGCCAATCACTTAATTTTTTTTATTTTTATTTTTTTATTTATTTAATACACTTATTCGATCCATTTACTACATTCAATATAACATTTCAATACATTCAATACAACAAATCAATATATCTGCGAAATCCCAAAAAACACTGTTACCCACCATGTACGTAATACTATTATAGTTTAATATCTAAATACATTTTCTTAATTAAAAACTTCTAGACATCTTTTTAACCATATTTTCCGTTTAAAGTGTGCGCCTGACCCGGCTACGTATAGCACAGAGTTTATACTGGCGGATTAGACTAGTTCATTTTTTATATGTGTGTGAAAGCTTTCTCTTATTTGCGTTTATTCGTTTAGTACGGTTCTGTTATAATTGCCGAGGTCAAGGAGGATTGGCTCCCAGAGTGCAACATCGATATTCTGCCTCATATATGGGTATGTCGTGCTACCATATCCAGCAATCGTAATGTTAAATCGGACATCACCTTATCTCCTAACTGGTACTATTACTGAGATTTCGCATCAACACTTTAGTCTACTAAATTAATGTTTAAAACTCATATATATGAGCGTTAATGCAGGGGCATTTCATACAGGCTATAAACACCGCCCTTTCATCAAATGTGTTTTCTGGTTTCCTTAATTTCGCCAATTTCTTAAGAAATTGATGGATAATTTCAAGATTATATGATCAGACACATAAACATGGCATATACCACATTAGTTTCTCATATTTAGTTGTTGTTTTTTAGTTGTTGTTTTTTGTTGAACCATATATTACGTACATGGATAACTGTATTTTATTTACAAGTAGGCTGCATCTTGTATTGCCAAAACATAGCATCAAGTTTCACTAGAGCTGCATAGAACACTTCTTATCAGATGTGTTGACAGCTCCCCTGATAAAGAAAGTGTCTGGTAATTTCTGGATTTGAAAATTTGAATTCCAACGACCGCCATTTTGTTCACTTCAACATTTGAATCGTGAATTTTGGTCTTATTTCCCAACGAAAAATTCCAAAACTCACAAGAAATGATCGAAGTATTGGTTCGAATATTTTGAACTGTTTATTTTGAATTTATAATCGGTTATAATTTCAGAAAATAACGACATTTCGGCGTTTTCATTGTTGGAAAATATCGACTTCGATTCTGGGAGCCAATCCTCCTTGTGCCGAGGTCATATAACCGGGATAAAACAATGATTATCGTTGACTGCCCACACACAAAACATACGTTGAGTGAACAGTGTTATTACAAACAACAGGCTTTAGAATACAAAGCGTAGTGTGATAATAAGCTGTACAGTACCACTGCTGCATGTACATATTACTAATTTACTAGGGCTCCCAAAGAGTGGATAGGGAGTGAACAGTGTTATTACAAACAACAGGCTTTAGAATACAAAGCGTAGTGTGATAATAAGCTGTACAGTACCACTGCTGCATGTACATATTACTAATTTACTAGGGCTCCCAAAGAGTGGATAGGGAGGTTGTGTTTGTCACTTTTAAATTTTACATTTCAAAATTGTCATTTTACATGTCATAATTTGTTGGTTTCATTCGTTTAGCCAATCAAAACATTGTAAAACAATAAATTGTCTGTTACGTACAATCAATTTTGTTCAGTTTTGATTAGTTGTCAGAATAAAGTTACGTTCATCTGAATCCATGTATCAAAACAAAAATCCTATTTTTACTTCAAAATACTTCAGTGAGATGAAGGCTCGGAATTGTCACATGCAATAACTTATTGTCGTATTCGTTATTTTATCTTCTCGATAGTAGCATTAAGTCGCACATTTGATGCCAGGTCACCTTGTCGCGTACCTCTTGGGGAACCCCACATTTATGTGTGTACTCATGGAAGTAAATTCCCCGGTGTAGCCGAGAGCCACAAACTTTTCAACAGGTTCGAAATGACCAATTTCTCTCATATATACTCTAAATATTTTATTATTTAGCACCTACAAAGTATTGCTAATAACCATATGTTATTTCAATAAAGAAACTTATCTGGCTACATGTAAATTCAATATCAACACACTAGCTGTTCTCTCAACACGTCCTGGCTTACCTTGTGGTGACAAACCCTGGATTTTCGCTATTTATAGTTTATCAACACCTGGACGCATGCGCATTTTATAGTTTATCGGGCACTTTAATAATAAAAATTTCACTATTAATCTCTATCATGTTTTCTAATGAGCTATCTTCTCTAAAGTAAAAAAGCATTTTATCTCTTTCAATTAAATTAGTAATTTCTAAATTGTCCCATTCATTTTTGAATTTACATTCTAAAAAAAGGTGTTCCTCAACATTTTTACAAACTTTACACATTCCATCAGATAATTTTTGTTTTTTCAATCTTCTTTCAATTTCTATTGCACCATTTATTACTTTATATATGAATTCCTTTACTTTATGATTTACATTTGTCTTAAAAAGTACTCTACACATTAACTTAAATGGGATCTCACCATATTGATTTTTCCAATGGGCTTCTGATTTATTTGTCACCCCTCTTCTACTAACAATTTTCTTTCTTATATTACATGTTTTTATTTTCTCTATATTTTCCCCTAAAAAAGTTATTTTTTCATTCCTGTTGATTTTATTTGGATATTTTATCAAAGCTGCTCTTACTTGTATATATTGCATATAAACATCTGGGCCTCTGCCTAATTTATTAATTATTTCATTGTATGTTAAACATTTACCTTCTATTATAAAATCAGACACATAATTAATCCCCCCTCTAATCCATTTTTTGTCATAAAGAACTCTTTTTTGAAAAGTTATGTCCAGATTGTTCCAAATGATGTCGCAATCTAAAATATTTTTATTTTCAGATTTTGTTAACCAAATTTCTAACCCCCTTTTCCAAAAACTACTCTTTACTTCATTAATCCCTATAAAGTTTTCCATATCTATCTTGCTTTTGAGTACATTGAAATTAACCCCTAACTTGGAAAATTCAGCTTTTGGAATTATTTTCCATTTATCCATGCCCTCACCAATCAGTTTTGAAAACCATTTTACCACAAATGAGATTTGAAAGTCTATCATATTTATCATGTTTAGACCACCATTTTCTTTATCTAAATTTAAAATCTCTCTTTTAATTTTCTCCGGTTGTTTCTTAATTTCACATTCTTCAAAACCACTTTTACTCCAGATGTACTTATAAAACAGTGTATTAAGACGGTTAAGGAAATCTTCCGGTAATATGAACGCCTGTATTATATATCCAAATTGTGACATCATTAATGATTTAACCAATGTCACTTTTCCAAAAATTGTTAAATCCCTTCGTACCCAACTTTTCATAATGTTTTCAATTTTTTTCAATTTTTTCCAATTTTGGTAATAGATTATCCATATTTTCAATCACTTTCTTTGATGCAGAAAATACTATTCCTAAAATTTTAATTTTATTCTCTGGATGCAATTTCCATTTTATATCGACCCCTTTTTCTTGTGAATGTTTCATTGTTCCAAGCCACATTGCCTCTGTCTTATTTTTATTTATACTAAGCCCAGAGAATAGTCTAAACTCATTAATTGTATCTATCACCTTTACTAATGAATCTTTGTCTTTTAAAAAATGTGTTAAATCATCTGCATACATAGCTATTTTTAATTCTGACTTATTTGGTATTTTAATTCCCCTTATTTCATTATTTTGTCTTATTTTTAACGCAACCAGTTCAACACATAACAAAAAACATAGTGGTGACAAAGGGCACCCTTGTCTTATGCCTGAATCCAAAGAAATCCATTCTGACAACCACCCTGCATAGTTTATGCAACTTTTAGTTTCTTTATTAACAGTTTCAACCCATGAAATCATATCCTCACCAAAACCGAAATATTTTAAACTGTCTATTAATAAGTCCTTATTTATATTATTATACGCACCCGAAAAATCTACTGCCACTAATAAACCACTTTCATTAATGTTTTCAATATATTCTATTGTATCATCAATTATTCGTAATATGTTTGCAGCTGATCGCCCAGGAATATACCCACTTTGGTCCGAGTTAATTACTTTACATATAACTAGTTTCATCCTATTGGCCAAAGCTTTTGTTAATATTTTATAGTCTGTATTTGTTAACGATATCGGTCTCCAATTATCTAACACTTCCCTCTCCCCCTTTCCTTTATATAATAGTGTAATTATGCCCTGTCTTTGAGTGGGACTTAGTTGGTTTTTTTCCAAATGCAATGTTGAAATTTTCAGTAACCAATGCCCCTAGTTTTCTCCAAAAACATTTGTAAAAACCCGTAGTTAACCCATCACTACACGGTGAAACATCATTTTTCATATCTTTTAATGCCTTAGAACATTCATCTAATGTAATTTTCCCTTCACATTTTTGTGCTTCTTCTCTAGTCAACTTTGGAATATCTATGTCAAGAAATCTGTCTAAGTCAGTTTTATTATACTTTGGTTTAGCCTGATAAACCTTATTAAAATATTGCACTTGTTCTTTCATTATTTCATTTAATTTTGTCACAACTTTCCCATCATGCCTTCTACACCCATTCATTATCTTTTTCTTGCCTTTACATTTTTCTAGATTTAAGAAATATTTAGTACTTCTCTCTCCCTCCTGTGCATAAATAGCTTTTGATCTTATTCAGCCCCCCTACATTCTTCATCCATTAAATTGTTATACATAACCTTACATCTATTGACCTCATCCATTAACATGTTACTTGTAGGATTTTTTGCCAATTTTTCATTTACTTGCTTTAATCTCAATGTGGCTCTTTTGACCTCACTTCGCCTATTTTGTGCTTTCATTCTCCCATAATCAACTGAGAAATATTTTACTTCTCTTTTTAAATATTCCCATTTAGATACCATATTAATATTCTCTTAATACTTAATAACAATCACTTAATACTATGTGCATTAAATTACATATTTCATTCGTTAAATTATATTTTTTGCGTAAATTGTTATGGTATTCCTTAAGAGTAACACATTATATGCACAATATTGAATTTCTATTTGAACCCTACCGAAATAAGTTTGCCTTTATTTACCAAATGGTTTATTTTTCTATGACATAGTTAATGCATTTTACCGAAAGCTAATTTGCTATTTACCGAATGCAATAAAGTAATATTCGATAACTTGCGTTGTTGTTCGATATTTTGTCACGTGACTTCGAGATTTGCAAAATGGCCGCGCAGCTATTCTACATCGTACAAATATATCACGTGACTGAAAGTCTCGTAAATTATCGAAAAATAACGAAATTTATCGAATGGGGCATTCGGTATTTACCGAATATAAATAATTCAAATACCGAATGTACAAATAATTAATTGAATTATACGTGCGTTAATGAAAACAAATTGATTCGCTGCATCACACAAATACATGTATAAATATCAAGTGTGAATGTCAAAACAAAGAACAAGTGAAACTATTTAGCGAATATAAATTGTATAGATTATTGCATTTGATAAAATAAAAAAACATTCGATAGATTGGGTAAAGGTTTGGTAAATTGTTTGTTTTATTTGGTATTTATGGAATATTAATGTACCGAATAAAGAAGCAGTTTAAACACCATAGACAGGCCCCTAACAATCTTAAGAGGGCAATAACTACCCCAATATTTACCATCCACATTAATGTGTATAGGCCAGGGTTATTTACGAATTTGTTCGCAGGATTCGTTTGTGCATAGAGAGGAGAAGTGCCCACTTTGAGCATGTTTTGTAAAGGACTGTAGTTCTTGACACAATAAACAGATTATCATCAAACTTTCAGAACAACATTCACATTGAATGAACTTCATAATTCTAAAATTTCAAGGCAAAATATGCAAAATTAGAGAGGTTAAGCTACACGTATAAATGCAAACCGTGAACCTGAACGCGTAAGTCAACGCTCAAGTACACGTTTAAGAAAACTTTCTGTTAAGCTACACGTCTGAGACCATGTCAGTGGACGCGGAGCTATATTTATGTGGTGACTGTCTCTGAGTTCATGTCTCTATGGTGTAATGGATAGCACTTCGAACTCGTGTCCGTGAGGCCTGGGTTCGAATCCAGTCGCATCAAAACATTTGTTTTTTTGTTTTTTTATTTTTGCTTTATTTCATATTCAACCACAATTAAAGAATCTAGTGCGCCCTCCATTATGATCTCCCCATGATCAAAAATGAATTCATCTAATTTTTCAAAATGAATATACTGCTTTATTATTCCATTTACATGTACACTAGTATCTTGTTGACCTATATTCAGCACTGTATAGATGAATGGGCCACTTATTAGGGCCAATATCCGATCATAAAGTGTACAGGGGTAGAGATGCCAAACCAGGAGTAGACTAGAAGTCTTTTTGTGTTTGTCAAAATCCATTTGCATCCTACACATCCCTACATCTTATCCAAATATGTTATTAATTAATGAAACATAACAGTTTAATCTTTTGATTTACAAAGTTGTATGGCATTTCATATGTGTAAAAGTTGCTTTTGAAGCATTTTTCTATAGCCATTTTGGAGGAAAAAATGATGAAAAATGTAAAATCTTTTAATTTGAAGTGTGACCTGAATCGGTTGCAATCTTTATATTTGCAGATCTGATGTGATATACCATTTGTGTCATATTGTGAAATTATTTAATTTGCAATCGATTCAGGTCATTTCGTTTAGCATACATATTGTACTTAGCCCGGTTATCAAAATGGCCCTGCCTATTTATATTGTACGGAATGAACAAACGATCACATTTGAAGTTGTCATTTACCCATTAAAATGTATTCTTATTTCCAATTAAGGATTGGGGTTTACCATAATAACAAGCAAGATTGTCTGTATCAAATATGGGATCCCGGGCCATCCTAGAACATAGCTAAAATCAATCACGTAATGAGCGACGTGTAATTACTCATCTACACGTAAAAACCTGTAACTTTCACGCTTACCTGTAGAAAGTAGACTTATCTGACGTCATTTTTCTGCGCGCGCATAGAAGTACACGTTCATGCCTTGTTGAATACGCGTCTGTAAATTGCACCAATATGATAATCTCATGTAAAAACCTGTAAATTTCACGCTGGCCCAAAGGCAATAAACAAATCTGATGTCATTTATCTGCGTGCGCATTGGATTCACGTTCAAGTTTTGTTAATTACGTGTAGCTTAACCTCTCTACTGGTCCTTAGCGTTGACTTCTTCTCATGAACCAGCGCACCTCTCGGGTAACGTCGCATCGTTCGATCGATGTTACTGAAACTCAAACGATTACATGGTCACTTTTCGGGTTTACATGTATAATATCGTTACAATCGTTTATGCAGAGCATTTTGATATGTGGTCGATTACTCTAACCAATCAACAATCTTTTGTATCTGAGGAACAACTTACGAAATTGCAAAACATTACTTGTTTCAATATAAACTACTTCTTACCCTTGCCAAATCGCTGGTTTTCTTACTGCATGTAAGACGAGTATCAATCCCAATGTAGAAACACATTGACGGTATTGCAAAATATGCATCCTCTGTTCATCGTGTATAGGTATCAATATATGCATATAACAAGGGCTAAATGATAAAAACCGAATGCACCCATAATAGTCGCATCTAGCTAAAACTGTGTATAAACGCTTCGGTGGCTGCTCGCAGAATAACACGATCCCATCGTGCATCTACTCACATAACCTACTCATGATCACATCATGTTATCCAATCACGGCAATCAGTTGAAATCGCGTTCGATTTCACTAACGTTACGACGTTATATCAACCGGAAATAAAATAATTCAACTCTAATTTCAAACGTGTTGAATTTTAATTCATTTGCAGGATATGAAGTATCCGAGGTGTAAGTATGAATCCGACCCTCCTGGTAGCGATTCACTGCAATAATGTTATAAGCTTATTACTTAAATACTATACAAATATAGATTACCAAACAACGACATTTAACAATTCAATGACTCCTGAGTAACACAACTCGTTAGTTGTTTCTCATGACTTACAACATTGAAATGCTTACGTTGCACAACTTTATTAGTTTATACAAAAACTATAATGTAATATCTATCTCTGTATATGCGCAACATAAGAGTTCATTTGAAAAACGTTTGCTATAAAATAACATTTTAAAATCTTTGCCAAACACTGCTTTTTGCTGAACCGAGGGAGCATATTTGCACCTTGCAAATACCATGTCTGAAACAAATCAACAATCCCAAAACCGTAACTCTGGTTTAAAAGCTGTCAAATCTAAATAAGATGTTCGTAAGGATTCCATCTCCCTATAACACATAAAATGCAGTCTTTGTAAATCTTCGGAAAACGTACCCGTTTGCGTAGTGACCTAAATATCTGAAACAATTTCAAAAACAAGAATATTTTGACAGTCAAGTTACAAACATCCAACGTCTGTAGCAGTGCGACGTCTTGCCCATGACTGAACGATAGATCTTGCAATATTTACTGTTTAGTGCTCTTGCACCTGTGACCAATCTAAATGTTGTTGTTGTTGTTTTTTAGCAAAACTTACAAACCCTCTATCCTTACATTAATAAAAAGGATATTTGATATGCTAAGCAAATCTGTATAACAATTACTTATCTTATTCATTGCGATAGCTGAACCCTCTTTGTTTAGTGTTCTCGCAACCCAAACATTGGTCCTTAGCGTTGACTTCTTCTCATGAACCAGCGCACCTCTCGTGTAACGTCGCATCGTTCGATGTTACTGAAACTCAAACGATTACATGGTCACTTTTCGGGTTTACATGTATAATATCGTTTCAATCGTTTATGCAGAGCATTTTGATATGTGGTCGATTACTCTAACCAATCAACAAGCTTTTCTATCTGAGGAACACCTTACGAAATTGCAAAACATTACTTGTTTCAATATAAACTACTTCTTACCCTTGCCAAATCGCTGGTTTTCTTACTGCATGTAAGACGAGTATCAATCCCAATGTAGAAACACATTGACGGTATTGCAATATATGCATCCTCTGTTCATCGTGTATAGGTATCAATATATGCATATAACAAGGGCTAAATGATAAAGACCGAATGCACCCATAATAGTCGCATCTAGCTAAAACTGAGACAAAAAAAACAGAAAAAACAGAGGATGGGTCCGGGGGGTGGGTCTATTGAGCTATTTTTGGACAGACTGAAGAAGAGATGAATTAGTTTTATAAGCATACACATGTATATTGAGCATGTGTGGTTCAAAAATTGAATGAAAACAATATATAATATCCAATTATGAAAGACTCATGACAATGTTGTAATTTACTAAAATTTGGTAGAAATAGGCAATTGTTGCAAAATCGACGAAAATTGAAAAGGTGTTTTTTGACCCCCCATGTCACATAAATGGTCATATTTCTATATGGGGTTGTTGAAAATGGTGCTATTATATATCATTTTGTTGCAAATTAAATTATCTTTAATATGATATATCATTGTTGGTGTGATTGTTAAAAAATAAATATTTATCAGGAACATTGGTTAGGAAGGTGGTTTTTTTTGGCCCACCCTGTATAAACGCTTCGGTTGCTGCTCGCAGAATAACACGATCCCATCGTGCATCTACTATACTCACATAGTTTAACGTCGTTAAACTCAATAACGGCGTTCTTTACTATTAGGAATTTTCTTGGGGCCGTTATTGAGTTTAACCTCTTTACTATTCTTTCCTTTGATGCAAGTTCTGGATCCATCGAAACCATTTTGCTGCGATAACATGCAATTGATACTTGACAGTGATATAAAAACACATAACATCAAGCGTTTTAACACAATATTAATGTGTTAAATGTTCATTTATACTAGTGAAATGAGGCTACACTTACCAATCTCTAAAATGACATTTCCGCATGTCCGTCATTGTGTCTGTTCGTCCGAGTGTCCCGGATCGTAAAATTAAACTACTAGCGAAACGAAATTGTTGTCAAATAGATTGGAAATTATTATCACGATTACTCGGCATAAAAAGATAAATTTTGAGGATAACAGGTATCTTTGATTGATTTATATAGCGCGTGTATACACGCAAAATAGTTATTAATTGCAAACCTACTGTTTGTAAATGCAGTGCCGCGATGACGGTTAATTTCTGATACGATTTGCAATTTCGATGTCACCGAAACTGACCGACATTTTCGTCATATTCCAAACCTGTCTCCAATATTTCCGTAATTATGCATCAATAAGGTCTAAGGGGGATACGGGATGGTGTGTATGTATTCATAAGGTATGTATGCATGCTTGAATCACATTCTTTGTGTAATATTACCATGGTTTCAGGGTTTAATCCCGGGGTTTAATTAGTTCCGCTTGTCGAAACCTGCGGAACGATAAAATTAACGCATCAAGGGCAAAATGATCATGGAGGTTAGACCTAGCCGGGCCATAAGACATGTCAGATAAGAAACGAGGCCCAGGCTAGGTCTAATGTTGTTGGACTACTACTCACATAACCTACTCATGATCACATCATGTTATCCAATCAGTTGAAATCGCGTTCGATTTCACTAACGTTACGACGTTATATCAACCGGAAATAAAATATATCAACTCTAATTTCAAGCGTGTTGAATTTTAATTCTTGCATCATAGACACAGACATTTTTTAGATGCGATGAGTATCAGAATGAAAATGCTCTGGCTTTCTTCCTGTATAACTAGGCGGGAGCGTGCAAAGTAGTTTCTTGATCACTAAAAATAAATGACAATGTCACAGGAACTCTGCATTAAATGTGAATCAATTAAATATTAATCCGCATGCTAAAGTTAAGTAAGTTACGAAGATCAGATTCTTTATAACACTTGATACAAGTCTATATTGATATTCAAAATCTAAGTAAACCTCTTATTTTGAAGAACCAACTATCTATCATATTACTCAGATTGGATTAATCAATATTCTCATAGTCTCTCCACTTTGTATGATTGTTCAGTATGTAGAGATCAAACATCTCAAACGTTGGACTAATATTTTCTCAGGGTGTTTTCTTCAGGGTGTATAAACTAACAGTTTGTACTTTCTCCAGTGTGGGTTAAGGAAGTAGTTATCAGAAATATACACAAAACAGGAAATGAAAAAAACATGTTGATATTCGATTTTTAAAAACTGAATAGAGTTCTGTTTTACCCATCAATCAGTTTCACTATTCTCACACATCATTTACATGACCAGGATCAAAATGATCATGCTCAGAATGACTCTAAACATCATGTGAGACTTTTCAGCCCTCTGAAGTTGTGACTGAAAAATGCTTAAAAAGTTTACATTTGGAAATGTCGCTAAACACAATGTTCTGAATTTTTCAGAAAATGTGCCCAATATATTGCTCTAAATCATAGGAGCTTTGAAAAGTTGTCTGAAACAAAAATTGTGATCATAAAAAGAAAATGGATTGCTTTCTAAATTAGTTTCTCATTTTTTCTATTTCTAGGAATGAATTCAAATTTTCAAAGCTCCTATCATTTCAAATAATATATTTGGCACACTTTCTGAAAATGCAATTATAGATTCTTTCCAAAAGTCCAACTTTTAACTGTTTTTTGAGTTACATTTTCTGAGTCACACTCCTGTGTAAATACTTTCTCCAGTATGCATGAACCGAAACTAGGTTCATTTCCCATGTGCCTAAACCAATATTTTATTTTTTTTATTCACCAATGTTTCAGAATCAATATATTGTACTTTCTCGTGTGTGTATGAATACTATTTATATTTTTTCATTTTATATATGAAACAATACATTTTAACTGTGTGTATTTACAAATGTCATGTACTTTCTCCAGTGTGTATGAGCAAATATTATAGTATTTTCACCAGTTATTTAACCAATACTCTGTACGTTCTCCACTTTCTATGAACACATTTAATGTACTTTCTCCTGCATGTATGAACAAATATTTTGTGTCCATTCTCCAATATGTATAAGCAAATCATTTGCACCTTCTACAATGTGCATGGACCAATCTTTGTTCATAATTCTCTTCTGCGTCTCAACAAAGATTTTGTTAATTAATCAATGTGTCAGAACGAATAAAATGTCGTTCTCCAGTATGAACATGTAGACAATAGTATGAAGTGAATCAACACGCCTGTGTATATACTTTCTCCAGTATGTATGAACAAATATTATGTACATGTACTCCATTGTTTATGAACACACATTTTGTATCAACAAATAATATGTACTTTCTCCAGTGTGTATGAACGCAGATGTTGTACGTTCTCCAGTTTGTATGAACAAATATTTTGTTTATTCATCAATGTGCATGCATGAACCAACACATTTTAATTTGTATATGGAACCCAGTACGGTTAATTATAATTACCGTATTTCCAAGTAAGATTTTTTTAGAAATGTGCCTGTTTGTGTAGTTTAGTCAATAAACTAACTATAGATGTCTGCAAAAATAGAAAAATTCAGTCATTTTTTGGGCGTTTGGTAAAGCCTTTGGTTTGTAATGGGAAGACTGTCTTTATCATTAGAAATGTTCTGCATGGGAGTCTTTTGCACATTGATAAGTTATAAACTAGCACATTTACTACATAGATTTGCAATGTCTATGTTTTATTCAAGTAACTGGCTCCACTGAGTGTGTATTCAAATGTTGTCCTTATAAATTGTAAAGACTCCTATACTACCTGATGAATGAAAATAAACTCTTCCAAAGGTGATAGGACCTTAGTGCACCCATGCCATCGCAAGGACCTTAGGTTGGCATGCCAAAATGTAAAATCTCTATTAGTGAACCATCAGTGCTTTCATATAAATGTTCATGTATGATCTATAAAAATTGTAATATATCTTCATGTCAGGTTTTAGAAACAAAAGAAGACATTGGACTGCAAGAATGTAACCCAAGCAGTCAGCATGCCATGTGAGCATTCTACCACCAGTGCTTTAATGTAAACGCTGATGTATGATCTATAAAAATTGTAATATATCTTTATGTCAGTTTTTAAAACAAAAGAAAACATTGCATTAGAAGAGTTGAACCCATGCAGTCAACATGCAATGTTAGCATTCTACCACTGAACTAACAGTTCTTTCATGCAAACGCAGAAGTATGGTCTATAAACTTGAAATACATCTTCACGTCTGTTTTTAAAACAAACGGAAACACTACACTGGCAGAATCGAACCCTAGCCGCCTGGATGCAACCTGAGCATTCTACCAGTGAAGCACCAGTGCAAAACATTTCACTGGAAGAATCGAACCCAAGCAGTTAGCATGCAAGGCGATCATTCTACCACTGAGCCACCAGTGCTTTCATGTAAACGATGAAGCTTATCTATAAAAAATGTAATACATCTTCATGTCAGTTTTTAAAACAGAAGAAACATTGCAGCGGCAGATTTGAACCCTTACAACCAGTGCTTTCATGTAAATGTTCAAATATGATCTATAAAAATTGTAATACATCTTCATGTCAGTTTTAAAAAGAAAAGAAAATATTGCACTGGCAGAATCGAATCCCATCAGCCGTCATGCAAGGGGAGCATTTTACCAGTGAACCATCAGTGGTTTCCCGTTACAAACGCTGGAGGATGATCTATAAAAATTGTAAAACATCTTCATATCGGTTTTTTAAAACAAAAAAGACATTCTCTGGCAGAATTGAACCCCAGCCGTCTGCATGCCAGGCGATCATTCTACCACTGAACCACGGGTGCTTTCATGTAAACGCTAAAGTATGATATAAAAAATTGTACATCTTCAAGTCAGTTTTTAAGCAAAAGAAAACATTGCACTTGCAGAATTGAACCAAAGCCGCCTGCATGCAAGGCGAGCATTCTACCAATGAACCACCAAAGCTTTCGTGTAATCGCTGAAGTATGATCTGTAAAATTGTAATACATCTTCAAGTCATTTTTTAAAAGAAAAAAACATTGCACTGGCAGAATCGAACTCCAGCCGCCTGCATGCAAGGGGTGCGTTCTACCAGCGAACACCAATGATTTCATGTAAACGCTGAAGGATGATCCATAATAATTGTAATACATTTTCATGTCATTATTTAAAGAAAAAGAAAACATTGCAGTAGCATCTAATCAAAGCCGCCAGGCATGCCAGGCGGTCATTCTACCACTGTACCACCAGTGCTTTCATGTTAACGCTGAAGTATGATTTATTAAAATTGTAGTACATCTTTAAGTCAGTTTTTAAAGCAAACAAAACTGCATAGGAAGAATTGAACCCATGCAGTCAACATGCAATGCTAGCATTCTACCACTGAACCACCAGTTATTTCATGTAAACGCAGAAGTACACTCCCCTCCATAAGTTTGGCAACCTTTTTTCCCCCATTGAACTACGTGTTAAAGACTCTTTACCTTTGAATTTTAATTTACTTAACCTGCGATGAAAATACTTATAATGTTGATGAAAACGTAATTTGACTTTAATTCCAATACCTCCAAATTTTCTCAATTTTTTTCCTCATTTACAATACCTTGGGGAAGGTATGATGATACGCTATGTCTTCCTTTTTATCTTTATAGAAAATGCAGATCCATAATGTCATTATTTATTAATCTCAAGAGTGTTAGGTAACAGGTCTATCTAGGCCTACGGCGTGCGTCTACGCGGTAGCTAGGCGTCGTCGTCAGTACAAAAAAACAACAACAACAAATTGCAGCCGTTCAGATGCATGTACACTCCCCTCCATAAGTTTGGCAACCTTTTTTCCTCATTGAACTACGTGTTAAAGCCTCTTACCTTTGAATTTTATTTACTTAACCTGCGATGAAAATACTTATACTATTGATGGAAACGTAATTTGACTTTAATTCCAATACCTCCAAATTTTCTCAATTTTTTTCCTCAATTACAATAGGTCGAGAATTGATGATGAATTTGATGAATTTTTGAAAATCGACATTCCCATGTTAACCAATGGGAAATGGTAGGTTTGCCGCAAGTCATGTGACAGAATATCCATCCATCCGAGTCCTTGCAAAAAATACGAGTTAGGCAGGCAATTGAATTTGCTAACTTTATTTAACAAAAGATTGATATGTTTCTTCATGTTCAACAAAGTTATAGGGCTTTTAAGTCAAAGTTGTTTTTCAAAAAAACTCTCCCATTGAAATAACACAGGGGGCGAAAAATTATTTTCAAAAATGACTTTGAAGCGCTGTAACTTTTATATTCATCAAATAAACTAAACACTTAATGTTTTAAAAAGTTAGACAATTCAATTTTCTATATAAAAATATTTTTTGCTGAATATTTTACTGAAAAGATTTTCTGATTTCTGATTTTCCCCGAACCCTCCATTTCCCATTGGATTACATGGGAATGACGATTTTCAAAAGTTCATCAAATTTATCATCAATTTTTGACCTATTGTAATTGAGGAAAAAAATTGAGAAAATTTGGAGGTATTGGAAATAAGGTCAAGTTACGTTTCCATCAATATTATAAGTTATTTCATCGCCGGTTAAGTAAATAAAAAGTCAAAGGTAAGGAGGCTTTAACACGTAGTTCAATGGGGAAAAAAGGTTGCCAAACTTATGGAGGGGAGTGTATGTCTTCCTTTTAATTTTATAGAAAACGCAGATCCATAATGTCATTTTTTATTAATCTCAAGAGTGTTAGGTAACAGGTCTATCTAGGCCTACGGCGTGCGTCTACGCGGTAGCTAGGCGTCGTCGTCAGTACAAAAACAACAACAAAACAATGAATGTTTGTAAAATATAGTCATTTTTTATGATTGCGTTACAATTAGGTGCTAGGCCAATTTTGGTCGGCGGCGTGCGTCTACGCGGTAGCTAGGCGTCGTCGTCAGTCAAAAACAGCAATATAGTTTGTTTGTAAATAGTGATTATTTTCAATTTAACATTTACATAATTTGTATACATGTATCTCCTTTATATAAAGGGCAATAAATATATTCATACATACATACAATAGGTCGAAAATTGATGATAAATTTGATGTATTTTTGAAAATCGAGATTCCCATGTTAACCAATGGAAAATGGTAGGTTTGCCGCAAGTCATATGACAGAATATCCATCCATCCGAGTCCTTGCAAAAAATACAAGTTAGGCAGGTAATTGAATTTGCTAACTTTATTTAACAAAAAATTGATATGTTTCTCCAGGTTCAACAAAGTTATGGGGCTTTAAAGTCAAAATTGTTTTTCAAAATACCTCTCCCATTGATATCACACAGGAGGCGGAATTTTTTTTTCAAAAATCACTTTGAAGCGCTGTAACTTTAATATTCATCAAATAAACTAAACACTTAGTGTTCAAAAAAGTTAGACAATTCAATTTTCTATATAAAAATAATTTTTGCTGAATCTTTTACTGAAAAGATATCCTGATTTCTGATTTGCCCCTCCATTGGATTACATGGGAATGACGATTTTCATCAAATTTATCATCAATTTTCGACCTATTGTAATTGAGGAAAAAAATTGAGAAAATTTGGAGGTATTGGAAATAAAGTCAAGTTACGTTTCCATCAATATTATAAGTTATTTCATCGCCGGTTAAGTAAATAAAAATTCAAACGTAAAGAGGCTTTAACACGTAGTTCAATGGGGAAAAAAGGCTGCCAAACTTATGGAGGGGAGTGTATGGCCTATAAAATTGAAATACATCTTCATGCCTATTTTTAGAATAAAAGAAAACATAACACTGGCAGAATCGGACCCTGGCCACCTGCATGCAATGTGAGCATTTTACCAGTGAACCACCAGTGATTTTATTGTAAACGCTGAAGAATGATCTATAAGAATTGTTATACATCTTCATGTCTGTTTTAAAACAAAAGGAAACATTGCACTGGAGGAATCGAACCCCAGCCGCCTGAATGCAAGCTAGGCATTCTACCAGTGAACCACCAGTGCTTTCATGTAAATAGAGACCTTAAGATTGCACCAAATAGTAACCTGTACCTGTACCTGTACGTGAAACATGATGCGCGCGCAACAAATCATGTAACTTTATGCTCCATTCGACACGTCTGACTTGTTTTATAATCCTATTGGCGTGTAAATTCAATAGCGCCGGGCGTATTTGTTGTCTTGATGTTAGTTGGCCTATTAGAGATTTTACATTTTGGCATGCCAACCTAAGGTCCTTACCATGGCATGGGTGCACTAAGGTCCTATCACTTTTGGAAGAGTTTATTTTCATTCAAAAGGTAGTATAGGAGTCGATACATTTTATAAGCACAACATTTGAATACACACTCAGTGGAGTCAGTTACTTGAATAAAACCTAGACATTGCAAATCTATATAGTAATGTATTAGTATAGTATATAATTTATAAATTGTGCAAAAGACCCCATGCAGAACAGTTCTAGTGATAAAGACAATCTTCCCATTACAAACCAAAGGCTTTACCAAAATGCCCAAAAAATCACTTTTGATTTTTCTATTATTGCAGACATTTATGGTTAGTTTATTGACTAAATTTCACAAACAGGCACAATTCTAAAAAATCTTACTTGGAAATACAAATTAAGGTGCTTTGGAAGTTAAAAGGAAATGACAAATCAAAAAATTTCAAAACCATGCTGGATTTTGAAAATTTTTTGAATCAAGATAACAGAGTTCTGTTTGGACCTCTAGTCAGTTTAGTTAGTTCCACATATCATTTACATGACTGGGAACACAAGGAAAATGGTCAGAATGACCATAAACATGATGAAATAACCTTTTCAGCCCTCTGAAAATGTGACTGAAAAATAGCTTAGAGTAGGTGCTCAGGAAAGGTCACTGAAGAGAATCTTTTGATTATTTCAGAAAATGTGCCCAATATATTACTCTAAATGATACAATTTAAAATAAATCATATCATTCTCAGAAAAAGAAAAAAAAACTGAATTTAAAATCGATCTATTTTCCTTTTAACTACAGCAATTATTGTTTCAGACAATTTTTTAAAATTTTAAAGATTGTATCATTTAGAGCAATATATTAGACACATTTTCTGAAAAAAAACAAGAGATTCTGTTCATTGACCTTTCCTGAATACCTACTTTTAGCTATTTTTCAGTCACATTTTCAGAGGACTGAATAGGTTATTTCATCATGTTTATGGTCATTCTGACCATTTTCCTTGTGTTCCCTGTCATGTAAATATGTTGAACTAGTGAAACTGACTGGGGGTCCAAACAGAACTCAGTTATCTTGGTTCAAAAAATTTCAGAATCCAGCATGGTTTTGACATTTTTTGTTTTGTCATTTCTGTTAACTTACATATCACCTTAAATTACAAATTAAAATGTGTTGCATGAAACACATTGATGAATTTGTTCATACAAACTGGAGAAAGTATATAATCTGGGTTCTCCACTTTCAATGAACACATTTTTGTACTTTCTCCTGCATGTATGAAGAAATATTTTGTGTCCATTCTCCAACATGCATAAGCAAATGATTTGTACTTTCTCCATTGTGCATGAACCAAAACGTTATTCATTCTCTTCCGTGTTTTCAATATTTTGTTGATTAATCAATGTGTCAGAACGAATAAAATGTACCTAAACCAGTGAGTATGAACGAATTTAATGTACTACAATATCTATAATGTGTATGAAGAGACATTACGCTCTTTCTCCAGTATGGACATGTATATGAACCAACATGCCTGTGTATATACTTTCTCCAGTATGCATGAACAAATATCATGTACTCCATTGTTTATGAACACACATTTTGCATGAACAAATACTTTGTACCTTCTCCAGTATGTATGAACGTACAGAGTATTGGTTAAATAACTAGTGAAAGTACATAATATTTGCTCATACACACTGGAGAAAGTACATGATATTTGTCAATACACACAGTTAAAATTTATTGTTTCATATAAACACTGGAAAATGTAAATAGTAGTCCATACACACATACACAGAAAGTAAATAAAACAATAAAATATCGGTTTAGGCACATGGGAAATTAACCTAGTTTCGATTCATACATACTGGAGAAAGTATACACACAGAGGAGTGTGACTCAGAAAATGTGACTCAAAAACAGTTAAAAGTTGGACTATTAGAAAGGTCACCAGACAGAATCTATTGCATTTTTGAGAAAGTGTGCCAAATATAATTTCCATTCTCTTTTTATGATCACAATTTTTGTTTCAGACAACTTTTCAAAATTTCAAAGCTCCTATGACATGTATGATTTAGAGTAATATATTGGGCACATTTTCTGAGAAGTCTTTCACATGATGTTTAGGGTCATTCATTCATACAAACTAGAGAGAGTATGAGAATATTGATTAATCAAATCTGAGTAATATGATAGATAGTTGGTTCTTCAAAAAGAGAGGATGGCTTAGATTTTGAATATCATATAGATTTGGATCAAGTGTTATAAAGAATCTGATCTTCTTAACTTACTTAACTTCGAGCATACAGATAAATATTCAATGGATTTACATAAAATGCAGAGTTCCTGTGACAATGGCATTTATTTTTAATGATCAAGAAAGTACTTTGCACCCTCCCGCCAAGTTAGGAAGAAGCCAGAGCTTTCATTCTGGTACACATCGCATCTAGAAACATGTCTGTGTCTATCATGTAAGAAGAGAAGGTCAAGGTATTCCATGATGGAGCATTTTGGAAACCCTTCTTAGAAATTGCTATGCTGAAAATGGGCTATTGGTATACACTGTGCACAAGTAATGCAGATTGCTCCGGTTTTCACTTCGGTGCCATGCCGATTGAGTATTTTGTTCAAAATTCAATACAATATTGAACAACGAAGCAAATGTGAATTTATTTTGTTAGGATGCCAGTCAGAGCTCTTGATGCAAGTACTAAGTTTGCAAACATGCATGTCAACCATGGCCAATTACAAAAGTGCACCCCTTCTATATGATGATATAAACCCTTCCTACACCTTGGTTTAGCTTTGGATCACTATGCTATCACTATGTGGCAGAAATGCATTCTGATTGGATATAAATGATCACATGACTTAGTTCACCAAGGTATCAGGAGATGGCATGCCAAAATGTAAAATCTCTATTAGTATAAAGAATGCATGCGTTGTTTACGGGTGTGTAGGCGTTAATTACGCTCGTGTAGATGTAAAATTACGCCCGTGCTGACGAAAAATTACGCCTGTGTAGGCGTAAATTACGCCCGTGAAGAAGTAAATTCTACGGGCGTTCAGAATACATTTACAGGCGTGAACTTACGGCGTTAAAATTATTAATTACGGGCGTTAAGACTGTTATTTTACACGCGCTGAGAAACATCTTCACGCCCGTGGAGTTTATTTTTAGCGCCGTAAATTATGAACCAATCAGAACCTTACTTACATGATGATTTAATGCATCCTTGCTAGAAGAGCAACTCCGAGATACTTGCAGATGTACAGGGTGTTCAAAAAAAAACGCAACCCAAAGAAATCGCTATATCTTGGAAAATACTTATCCAATTGTGTTCATTTTTTCAGGAAAGAAAGAAGAGACTATGTGTGTATAGCTCCTGCTGTTAGTTAGTTGTAAAACATGATGTTTTGGACACCTTCTCAAAAGACATAAGTATTGGAAAGATACGAAAAACGCAACCAGAGGTGACTGCCAGAGCAATAAACCCTAATAACTTTCTAACCATGGTGTTTTGGCACTTCAGATTCACCACAAATTATCTTCATATAATGTGTAGTGAATTGGGGGAGTTTCATTAAAATCACTTCAGGGACTTTACAGTCATGGTCAGAATGCCTTCTTAAGTCTGGCTGAACCAGGGTGTTTGACTGGGTTTTGAAAGCATTTCGACCAAAACTGTAAAGTCCCTGGAGTGATTTTGATTTCACTCTACAGATTTATCATACATTGAATGAAGATGATTTGTGCCAAATTTGAATAGCCAAAACACTATGGTTAGAAAGTTATTTGGTTTTATTGCTGCGGCAGTAGTCTCTGACTGCGTTTTTCGTATCTTTCCAATACTAATGTCTTTTGAGCATTTGTCCAAGGCATCATGATTTTCAACTAACTAACAACATGAGCTATACATACACAGTCTCTTCTTTCTTTCCTGAAAAAATGAACACAATTGGACTAGTATTTTCCAAGATATAGCGATTTCTTTGGGTTGCATTTTTTTTTGAACACCCTGTATTACACGAGCGTAATTAACGCCTACACACCCGTTAACAACGCATGCATTCTTTATACTAATAGAGATTTTACAAATTTGGCATGCCAACCTAAGGTCCTTACCATGGCATGGGTGCACTAAGGTCCTATCACTTTTGGAAGAGTTTATTTTCATTCAAAAGGTATATAGGTAGTATAGGGGTCGATACATTTTATAAGCACAACATTTGAATACACACTCAGTGGAGTCAGTTACTTGAATAAAACCTAGACATTGCAAATCTATATCGTAATGTATTAGTATAGTATATAATTTATCAATTGTGCAAAAGACCCCATGCAGAACAGTTCTAGTGATAAAGACAATCTTCCCATTACAAACCAAAGGCTTTACCAAAATGCCCAAAAATCACTATTGATTTTTCTATTATTGCAGACATTTATGGTTAGTTTATTGACTAAATTTCACAAACAGGCACAATTCTAAAAAATCTTACTTGGAAATACAAATTAAGGTGCTATGGAAGTTAACAGGAAATGACAAAACAAAAAATGTCAAAACCATGCTGGATTTTGAAAATTTTTTGAATCAAGATAACAGAGTTCTGTTTGGACCTCCAGTCAGTTTAATTAGTTCCACATATCATTTACATGACTGGGAACACAAGGAAAATGGTCAGAATGACCATAAACATGATGAAATAACCTTTTCAGCCCTCTGAAAATGTGACTGAAAAATAGCTAAGAGTAGGTGCTCAGGAAAGGTCACTGAAGAGAATCTTTTGACTTTTTCAGAAAATGTGCCCAATATATTACTCTAAATGATACAATTTAAATAAATTCATATCATTCTCAGAAAAAAAGAAAAAAACTGAATTTAAAATCGATCTATTTTCCTTTTAACTACAGCAATTATTGTTTCAGACAATTTTTTAAAATTTCCAAGACTGTATCATTTAGAGCAATATATTAGACACATTTTCTGAAAAAAATCAAGAGATTCTGTTCATTGACCTTTCCTGAGCACCTACTTTTATTTTTCAGTCACATTTTCAGAGGGCTGAAAAGGTTATTTCATCATGTTTATGGTCATTCTGACCATTTTCCTTGTGTTCCCGGTCATGTAAATGATATGTTGAACTAGTTAAACTGACTGGAGGTCCAAACAGAACTCTGTTATCTTGGTTCAAAAAAATTTCAGAATCCAGCATGGTTTTGACATTTTTTGTTTTGTCATTTCTGTTAACTTACATTGCACCTTAAATTACAAATTAAAATGTGTTGCATGAAACACATTGATGAATTTGTTCATACAAACTGGAGAAAGTATATAATCTGGGTTCTCCACTTTCAATGAACACATTTTTTGTACTTTCTCCTGCTTGTATGAACAAATATTTTGTGTCCATTCTCCAACATGCATAAGCAAATGATTTGTACTTTCTCCATTGTGCATGAATCAAAACGTTGTTCATTCCCTTCCGTGTTTTCAATATTTTGTTGATTAATCAATGTGTCAGAACGAATAAAATGTACCTAAACCAGTGAGTATGAACGAATTTAATGTACTACAATATCTATAATGTGTATGAAGAGACATTACGCTCTTTCTCCAGTATGGACATGTATATGAACCAACACGCATGTGTATATACTTTCTCCAGTATGTATGAACAAATATCATGTACTCCATTGTTTATGAACACACATTTTGTATGAACAAATACTATGTACTTTCTCCAGTGTGTATGAACGTACAGAGTATTGGTTAAATAACTAGTGAAAGTACATAATATTTGCCCATACACACTGGAGAAAGTATATGATATTTGTCAATACACACAGTTAAAATTTATTGTTTCATATAAACACTGGAAAAATATAAATAGTAGTCCATACACACATACACAGAAAGTAAATAAAACAATAAAATATTGGTTTAGGCACATGGGGAATTAACCTAGTTTCGATTCATACATACTGGAGAAAGTATACACAGAGGAGTGTGACTCAGAAAATGTGACTCAAAAACAGTTAAAAGTTGGACTTTTAGAAAGGTCACCATACAGAATCTATTGCATTTTTGAGAAGGTGTGCCAAATATATTATTTGAAATTATAGAAGCTTTTGAAAATTTGAATTCATTCCTAAAAATAGAAAAAATGAGAAAACTGCTCTAGAAAGCAATCCATTCTCTTTTTATGATCACAATTTTTGTTTCAGACAACTTTTCAAAATTTCAAAGCTCCTATGACATGTATGATTTAGAGTAATATTGGGCACATTTTCTGAGAAGTCTTTTACATGATGTTTAGGGTCATTCATTCATACAAACTAGAGAGAGTATGAGAATATTGATTAATCCAATCTGAGTAATATTATAGATAGTTGGTTCTTCAAAAAGAGAGGTTTACTTAGATTTTGAATATCAAATAGATTTGGATCAAGTGTTATAAATAATCTGATCTTTTAACTTCGAGCATGTAGATAAATATTCAATGGATTTACATAAAATGCAGAGTTTCTGTGACAATGGTATTTATTTTTAATGATCAAGAAAGTACTTTGCACCCTCCCGCCTAGTTCAACGTCGTTAAACTCAATAACGGCGTTCTTTATTATTAGGAATTTTTTGGGGCCATTATTGAGTTTAACCTCCTTACTATTCTTTCCTTTGATGCAAGTTCTGAATCCATCGAAACCATTTTTCCGCGATAACGTGCAACTGATACTTGACAATAATATAAAAACACATAACATCAAGCGATTTAACACAATATTTTTGTGTTAAATGTTCATTTATACGAGTAAAATGAGGCTACACTTACCAATCTCTAAAGTGACATTCCGCATGTCCGTCATTGTGTCTGTTCGTCTGAGTGTCCCGGATCGTAAAATTAAACTACCAGCGAAACGAAATTGTTGTCAAATAGATTGATAATTATTATCGCGATAACTCGGGATAAAAAGATCAATTTTGAGGATAACAGGTATCTTTGATTAATTTATATAGGGCGTGTATACACGCAAAACAGTTATTAATTGCAAACCCACTGTTCGTTAATGCAGTGCCGTGATGACGGTTAATTCCTGAAACGATTTGCAATTTCGATGTTACCGAAACTGACCGACATTTTCGTCATTTCCAAACCTGTCTCCAATATTTTCGTAATTATGCATCAATAGGGTCTAAGGGGGATACGGGACGGGGTGTATGTGTTTATAAGGTATGTATGCATGTTTGAATCACATTCTTTGTGTAATATTGCCATGTTTTCAGGGTTAAATTTGTTCCGCTTGTCGAAACCTGCTGAACGATTAAATTAACGCATCAAAGGCAAAATGGTCATGGAGGTTAGACCTAGCCGGGCCATAACACATGTCAGATAAGAAACGAGGCCCGGGCTAGGTCTAATGTTGTTGGACTACCTCCCGCCAAGTTAGGAAGAAGACAGAGCTTGCATTCTGGTACACATCGCATCTAGAAACATGTCTGTGTCTATCATGTAAGAAGAGAGGGTCAAGGTATTCCATGATGGAGCATTTTGGAAACCCTTCTTAGAAATTGCTATGCTGAAAATGGGCTATTGGTATACACTGTGTACAAGTAATGCAGATTGCTCCGATTTTCACTACGGCGCCATGCCGATTGAGTATTTTGTTCAAAATTGGATACAATGGAGAGGTTAAGCTAACGATGTTTTTCACAACGTAACCGTGAACGCAAAGTACAAAAATTAACAAAGGAATGTATCGAGCGCTCATAGTTTTATGCGCGCTTAGTCTACTTCAGATACTCTTTCAGCTTCAGAGTTTCGGGTTTAGAACGGGAGATTTGAATATTTGACGTTCGGTCAACGGGAACCATTTTACTCGAGTCTATTGAACACTATGCTGTCAATTTTGATTTCGATGCACAGTTGAATTCTTGCTGAACACGATGATGTATGTCATGCATGATTTAGCGCCAAAAATCTTACGAAACGAGCTCGTTTAAAATATGTATTAGAAAACCAGCTATAAAACCGCATCAATGACATACTATAGAATCATTACACGCTATGGTGTAGTCTAAACAAACACTGGATTTGAACGGCTATTTATATGAGAAGGCTACATGAATTTGTATATGGTCGAGTGATACGTACAGGTTCAGTTTCGATTATATATGCAAAGCTTAACCTCTCCAATATTGAACAAACGGAGCAAATGTGACCAAGGCATCAGTGTAGTATGAATATTTTGTTAGGATGCCAGTCAGAGCTCTTGATGCAAGTTCTAAGTTTGCAAACATGCATGTCAACCATGGCCAATTACAAAAGTGCACCCCTTCTATATGATAATATAAACCCTTCCTACACCTTGGTTTAGCTTTGGATCACTATGCTATCACTATGTGGCAGAAATGCATTCTGATTGGATATAAATGATCACATGACTTAGTTCACCAAGGTATCAGGAGATGGCATGCCAAAATGTAAAATCTCTATTAGGCCAACACTAGAGAGGTTAAGCTACACGTATAAATGCAAACCGTGAACCTGAACGCGTAAGTCCACGCTCAAGTACACGTTTAAGAAAATTTTCAGTTAAGCTACACGTCTGAAACCATGTCAGTGGACGTGGAGTTATATTTATGTGGTGACTGTTTCTAAAGGTCATGTCTCTATGGTGTAATGGATAGCACTTCGGCAATCTAGCACTTCACGTATGTTCGTTAGGCCTGGGTTCGAATCTAGTCGCAATAAAACATTTTGTTTTTCATTTTTGCTTTATTTTATATTCAACCACAATTAAAGGGTCTAGTGCACTTTCCATAATGGATTCCCCATGAACAAAATGAATCATTTTTAACTGTTACATAAAGAATACAATGTCACATAATACTTTGGAAAATATTTCAGCGTTTGGACCCACATTGGCGGAGGTTGAGGTCATTAAGTTCAGCAAGGGTATATTGACTTGACATTAGATGTGTTCTATTGACTTAACATGTGGATACCATCAGATTCCGATGGAGACCATTGGTTTCTATTGATTTTCACAAAAATACCTAAAATACACTATGACCTGAATCGATTGCAAATTAAATAATTTCGCAATATGACACAAATGGTATATCACATCAGATGTGCAAATATAAAGTTTGCAATCGATTCAGGTCAAACTTCAAATTAAAAGATTTCATCATTTTTTCCTACAATATGGCAATAGAAAAATGCTTCAAAAGCAACTTTTACACTTATGAAATCCCATACAACTTCGTAAATACAAAAATTATACTTTTATGTTTCATTAATTAATAACATATTTGGATAAGATGTAGGGATGTGTAGGGTGCAAATGGATTTTGACAGACACAAAAAGACTTCATGGTTTGGCATCTCTACCCCTGTACACTTTATGATTGAATATTGTCCTTAATAAGTGGCCCATCCAGTGCTGAATATAGGTCAACAAGATACTAGTGTACATACAAATGTAATAATAAACAGCAGTATATTTATTTTGAAAAATCAGATGAATTTATTTTTGTTCATGGGGAGATCATAATGGAGGGCGCACTAAATCCTTTCTTGCCCTGGTTGTCATTTCATTTCGTTTAGTATACATATTTTACTAAGCCCCGGGCATCAAATAGGTCTTGCCAATTTATATTGTACGGAATGAACAAACGATCACATTTGAAAATGTCATTTACCCATTAAAATGTATTCTAATTTCCAATTAAGGATTGAGGTTTACCAATATAACAAGTAAGATTGTCTGTATCAAATATGGGCTCCAGGGCCATCCTAGAACATAGCTAAAATCAATCACGTAATTAGGGACGTGTAATCACTCATCTACACGTAAAAACCTGTAACTTTCACGCCTACCTGTAGAAAGTAGACTAATCTGACGTCATTTTCCTGCGCGCGCATAGAAGTACACGTTCATGCTTTGTTGAATACGCGTCTGCAAATTGCACGAATATGATAATCTCATGTAAAAACCTGTAAACTTCACGCTGGCCCAAAGGAAATAAACAAACCTGACGTCATTTATCTGCGCGCGTATTGAAGTTCACGTCCAAGTTTTGTTAAATACGTGTAGCTTAACCTCTCTACTAATGATGTGAACCTGTACGCGAAAGATTGTGAGTGAGATCAGTATTACATAACTATGTACTATTTATTTCACGGTCTCATTCATTTTACACGAGCGGCAAGACGTGAATTTGGCACTTTACAGGTTGGTTGGAACGTGAGTTTTGAACCATTGATAAATGACTAAAACAGCAATGTGCTGTTTATAATGTTACTATATAATTTAAAAGTAACATATCTGTCGAATAGCTGTGTATGTGCCATGGTTCAATAAATAACGAATCCTATGGGTAAAGTTGCAGATAATTTCAAGTATGAAATAATGGCAATTCGTATTGCCATTATCGTATCACTTATGTGAAAGCCATACTGTTCCGGCAGACTAGACTATTTCGCTTTCTCCTTTACATGCCAGACTGTTTTGTTCTGTTGATCAGTTGTTTGATGTAAAGTATAGGAATATTTTAAAAAATCGAAACCATCAAATATCACTTTTGAAACCATGGAATATCACTTTTAATATAAAAAGTGATACTCGATGGTTTCAAATTTTCTAATATGAAAAAGTGAGATTCGATGGTTTCAAAAGTGATATTCGATGGTTGTTTTTTGCTAAAATATGATATCTTGATCCACATATCAAATATATCTTCAGGTGATATTCGATCTATATCCTTGCAACCATGGGATAAATGAGGGTTATGGGAGGTTCTGTATTTGGGATATATCCTATCTTGCTAAGGGGAATATAGATATCTTACCGAGGGCCCGGACGGTCCGAGGTAAGACATCATATTTCCCGAGGAATATACCCCATATTAAAAACCAAGCATCGCATAACTGATTTATCTCATGACAAGTAAGATTTCACGAGTGCGGTTTTTAGGACACCAATAGTGCAGATTTGTTTTTTAAAATGTTCTCATTCTCATTATTTTCGAAAAAAACATCAACATTTTGGTCAAAAGAAATGCTACCGTCTGCTGCATCCATTTTGACAGTTTCGCTTTTGCAAGATATAACATATAAAAAATTGACTGTTTCTACACTGGACAAAAACGTTTTCCCCGGAATATTGGAGCGAGAGATATACAGCGGGGGATATACAGGGTGGTCCAAAAAAAAGTGAACCCCTGCAACAGGCTACATTTTTCTTAATACATGCATGAATTGGCTCATATTATCACATGTTGTAGAGAAAGGTCTAAAATTTTGGTTGATGCCATAATTTATTCTCAGTCTTAAATTTTGAAGAAATTACAAGCGTTTAACGAACATGCCTGGAAATTAGATATTGTACAAAATTTTACAAATGTGATTCACGGAAATTGTTGAAACACATTGGATGATCTTAAACAGCTTTCAGTTAGAGATACAAGTTTAAAACCCTACCATATGACAAAAGGGACACTATTCAAGCAGAAAACACATTTCACACTTTCATTGATCATTTTGAAGTATTTTTAACTGTTCAACAGTTCAGGGGTATGTTACCTACACCAACAGTTAGAAGAATGCCTCTTATGGAAGGAAGTTTCCCCCTGTGACCAGGAATCTGATAACCCTTTCATCAAATATCTTTAAAAAATCAAAAGAAAATCCAATATTCAATGTTTTGAGCCATATATCATTAGAATTGGTCCATGATTTATGAAGATATTGACATTTCAAGATCATATAGGGGTATGTTCATGATTTCACTGGAAAATGTTTTCATCTGTGGAAGCTTAGCACATCTCTTTAGATCACAATAACTTTGCAACTAACAAATGCAGGATGCTAGTTTTAAGCCATAATGTGCAGGATTTAAAAGTGAACAAAGTCAGAAAATATTAGTTCTTTAAGACTGCAGCTTAAATAATTCTCAGGGGAAAGGTGTTAAAGAGTTGAAGAATCGCGGATATTGCAAATCACAATTTGTCCATTTTCAGTAATGTTTGGTTAGGGCTAATAATTTCTGCAAATTCCATGACTAAGAAAAATGAATGGTACCAACATAAATTTTAGACCTTCCTCTACAACATGTGAAAATATAAAAGAATTCCTGCGAGTAATAAGGGAAATATGGCCAGTTGCAAGGGTTCACTTTTTTGGACCACCCTGTATATGTATGTACGGACAATCCTATGGTTTTGAAAAAAATATAATTTATATCCACTCATGGATATCAATATCTTTTCTCATTCACTGCGCTCACTTGTGAAGATATCATATATCCATTCATGGACATTATAGGTAATGATTTCCCTGGGATAAACGGACAATCCATTGGTTTTAAAAAATATCATTTATATCCATTCATTGATATCAATATAGTCACTCATCAACTGCGCTCACTCGTGAATATATCATATATAAATGATATTTT